>JAPDVR010000003.1:21994378-22109378 GCA_026230005.1 Gila orcuttii
AACACTTGAATGTTGGCAAGTTTCATAAAAAGCAACATGAGCAAAAAGCTGAGAAAATCGCATTTTTATCAAAGACTACATCTAGATAAGATTCATAATGATGATCAAAACACAGTAGATCGAGTCCATCAACAACCTACACCAGTAAAGCTTCATAGTTCTATAGGCTACCGCATTATGATATCGCTTGTTTCTGCTCTTCTTTGCCTGCGTTTTGATCTCCTATCCTCACATTAGCTATAGAACATTTGTACGTATACTGTAACGTACACACGGCAAGGTACTGTATATGCGTGTATTAGGCCTAATGTAGGCTATTGGGAGCAAACCACCCTGATGCTAAACCTTAAAAGCTTACTTCAAATATGATGTTTTCTTATTCGGTGAAGTTCGGTATCTTGCAACCATCTCTCGTCCTCTGCTCGTCCGTTTGAAAACTGCGCGCGCCGCGCTGCCGGCGAACGTAATTTTTTTTTTAAAAATCATGGGGGTGGTGATGGCGCAGTGGATAAGACACATGCCTGTGGTCAGAGAGACCTGGGTTCGAATCCACTGTGTGACACCAATGTGTCCCTGAGCAAGACACTTAACCCCTAGTTGCTCCAGAGGCGTGCGACCTCTGACATATATAGCACAATCTGCCACAATCTATCACTTTTATATAAATGGAGATGGACCAGACCTATGAAGGTAAAATGATGACATAAAGAATCGCATGCGCAGGGTAAGATTTGTGAAAGTGTACATAAGATTGCAAGCGTAAAATAAATTTGCATGCGCAAGAGAAGATTTGTAAAGGTGTAAATCGCCCTTCAAGTGTAAGAAAAAAATATTTGTAGCATTTAACTGTTATCAGTGCTTGAAGTGGGGGAAAAAAGGTGCCGGTACTCTCTTGCACTGGCAAATCATGTGAAAATTCTACTGTGAAAAACAAAACTTGGAGATATTGCTGGTACAACAACAATTTATTGTTATTTATTAACAACATAAAAGTATTTAAACAAGTCGTGTGCGTGTGTGTGTGCGTGCGCGCGCGTGTGTGTCTATGTGTGTGTGTGTGTGTGTGTGTGTGTGTGTGTGTGTGTGTGTGTGTGTGTGTGTGTGTGTGTGTGTGAGAGAGAAAACGGAACTCCTACAAGTCTGCAAGTCCAAAAATACATTTATGGTGAGATACTATACATTTTATTTAATTAAATGCATTTATGGTAAGATTATTATATTTTCATGTCAATCTGTGTTCATTTTGACCACGAACCATGCGCTGTAACTTTAATTCAGCACGTGCAGCACAGCAGAAATAGACTCGGTGTGGAAACGATCTCTGCACTGCTGTATAGGCTACACACCGCTCCTGGAACGGATCGCCGGAGCGCATCCGCGTGCAGTGCGAACGCTCTAACCTGTTAATACGGGTGCGGAAAAAATATGCACCACATACGCACTGCAAACGGAGTATATGTGAAACGGGCTTGACACTGACGCTTTTTCTGTCAGTGGTAGAGTACCGGCTACATGCGAGAAGTTATTCGTAAGTGTAATTCATGTATTTTGAAGCTGCAGCTTCATGCAAACGCAAAATAAATAGGATCTGTATTCTTCATACTTTCATTTTTCCGCGCTTACACTTTTTGGCACGGTTTTTGCGCACAAATGCGGCCAAAAGCACTGCAAGCCTGTATGTGTGCATTAAAAGTACCATTTCGGCAATGAGAACATTTCTGAGCCAAATAAAGATGAAGATGTGTTCTGGTGACTGGCGTGTTTATTGAACCAATCAGATCAGAGTAAATCGAGTGTCAGCGAGAAGCTCATCTGATTGGCTACATGAAGAAGGTGGACCCGCCCTCCTCTTCGCGCTTGCAAAACTCAGTGAGTGCGAGAATCGTGCCAAAACTGGAAGCGCAGGAAAAAGAAAGACGCAACTGTACAAATCGGGTTATTTCGGGAACTTTTTTACTCCATGCACACAAGAAGTCATTTAGACATTTGCAACAGTTTATTTTTTTACACAAAGTTTGATTTTACGCAATTCATCTGTTTTGCAGTTCCTGCCTCTGTTGTTTTCGGTTGCAAATTGCTGTCCACAGGCTTGCAGTGCTTTTGGCCGCATTTGTGCGCAAAAACCGTGCCAAAAGTGTAAGCGCGGAAAAATGAAAGTATGAAGAATACAGATCCTATTTATTTTGCGTTTGCATGAAGCTGCAGCTTCAAAATACATGAATTACACTTACGAATAACAGTTAAATGCTGCAAATATTTTTTTCTTACACTTGAAGGGCGATTTACACCTTTACAAATCTTCTCTTGCGCACGCAAATTTATTTTACGCTTGCAATCTTATGTACTCTTTCACAAATCTTACCCTGCGCATGCGATTCTTTATGTCATCATTTTACCTTCATACAGACCATCAAATGCTCGGCAAATGGTTAGATAATGAATATACAAACATACAAAATAAAACAACTTTTCAACCAAAATGATTTAAAGTAAATAAGTGCATATGAGGTTTCATGCCATTTCTAGGCTTTTATGATAGGGAAAATGATATCTCTAAGGGGCAAGAGCATAAAAATCACTCAAAGAAGTGTTGATTCTCACAATGTTGCAGTTCTGCCAAATCAAAGTAAGTGTTGCAACCAACAAGAAGGAAGCCATTCTGTTTCCATATGACAAGACAATTATTAGTTACTTATATATACAAATATATCGCATACACTTTTTTCAGTGTTGGGTGTAATTAATTACTAAGTAATTACTAAGTAATTAATTACTGTAATTTAATTAGGGTAAGATTCCCTTGAAAAAGTAAAGTAAGCTAGGCTTATTACTCTTAATTTGTCTGTAATTTAATTGGTTACTTCTGATGTGATTGCATACTGTATCGACTATAGAACAATTTTATATAAAATACTGGATGTAACATCAATATTTAATGTATGTTTTCAATGTAACCTTCTCATTGTAAACACTTTGGTCAGTTCAGGAATAATTTATGCAATTATTAATTAATTTAGGGCAAGTGAAAGGTCCTTTAAGTTCAGCATGAAAAATCAAATATGGTTATTACCGATCATATAATTTTGGGACATATAATATCAGGCATTTTGGGAGACACAAGTGAATATGGAAAAAATATAAAAAAGATTATCAACATCCCTATGACATATTAGATATTATGAAAATGTTGCCAATTTTTTCCTCCCATTATAACACTTCTTTTTTCATTACATGTTGCCCCAAGAACACATTAATATGCAAATTGTACACAGTATATAGATACAATTGTATTGAATCGGACTACCCATTTATGGCCATTTTACCCACATATTGCATAAAGTAAAATTGTATATAAATTAATTTAGTTTAATCTTTAATACCATAGTTATGAAAGTATAATCATCTTTATACAAAAAATCCTGAAAAAAATTGATTGGTGAATGAAAAAAAAAATCCCATTAATTCATTCTTTATTTCAGACCCGGTCTATATCACAAAGTAAAAAAAAAAAGAAATGAATAACATATAAACAAAGATTTACTTACAACAAACATTATTTAACACATACAAACTTGAATTCCAGTGCTTCCAGAACCAGGAGGAATACCTTGTATCACTAGGATCATTAAGGATCAGGATCATCAAGACGCAATGTAAGGAACATCATTAGATATGAACATTTGGATTGCACTTCCACTTTGGGAGCTTAAGCTAAATTCTTAATGCATCATTAAATGCCACCTGAAGCTTTTTCATTTTAGCTTTACTATATCTACACCATATAAAATTAAGAATACAGTAAGCTCTAAAAAGTGCTATTTTAACATCACCTGTGCACAAATAAAATTTTCGTGCCAACATATTTGCCTGTGGATATAACTTACAGCTCTGGCGCTGCACATTATCATTATCATTTAGATAATTTCTAATAATGTGACCTAAGTATTTTATTTACCACATTTAATACTTGGTCACCTAAATAAAAAGAGGGAAAGTTTTGCTTAAGGTCCTCTTTAGTTTTAACAATCATAATTACACTCTTTTAGTATTAAATTTAATACCATTGTTTTTGCCTATTCATGGCTTCTTCTTTTTTTCTTTTTCTTTTTTTAACGAGTTCTGGTATGTAGCATAACATATGAATAAAATATATTTTTTATGATCAATGTAATGACATTGGGGACTTATTACTTGGTCGAAAGAAAGAAAAGTTTGAAATGAGCCTATTTTCCTAATGTGTACACATGGAGAAAAAAGGCTACATGATAGCCTAATACATGTTCTGTAATATCATAACCAACTTATTTTATTCAGTAGCTACTTGGACCAATCTGTTTCTGTCAACCCTCCATCTCAATGAGCCGAATGAAGTTAACACGTAGAAGAAAATGGAGAACAGATGACAAGAGCCACTGCCTCAGAAGAACAACACTAAAACCAACAAATCTACACACTGAGGCACATTTTCACGTGCTTAAGAGCCTAATGATAGTAACAGGCGCTCTGGAAGCGTGTTGACAGACAGTCGCGAAACGCAACAAACATCGTGGCGTGCTGAAAGCGTTGAGTCGGAGCGCGGGTCACGTGACTCCTGCACAGGCCTGCTGTCTGTTGTCAGCGGACGGAGAGGGAGGAAAGAACATGGCGGCTACGAGCGACCTGAAGCGGGGCGCCGGGCGTTCGTTTTGAGCTTTCTCGCGTTAACCGAGACCGGGGCTCCGCGGGACTAGTGCATTCTCACCTACACGGGATCAACTTTGCGGTGGTGCCCGAAATTCCGGGTTTGGTGCGTGTAAAGTGCAGGCAAAACGCGAAACTGAAGAGAATAGATTTTTATCCATAATGAGGGGGAGACGAGGCAGGCCGCCCAAAGCGCAGCTGATGCAGGAACCCTCAACGGGACCGATGCGCGGTCTAAGACCCCGCCGGGGCTTGCGGGCGAAGGTGAAAGTTACCTCCGATGACGATTATGTTACCCCTAAACGAGGGATTCATCATCATTCAACACGAGGCCGGAGAAAAGCGCGATCCGCGGTATCGAGGGGCAGAGGAAGAGGCAGGGGAACGGCCAGAGGCAGGGGGCGGCGGAACACCGCGAGCGGAGTGGTTTACGACGACCACGAGAGCGATGAAGATGATGAGGATGCGGTTAGTTTGAGATCAGAAGAGGAAGAAATCATTGAGGAGCCTCTGACGGATGAAGAGGAGGAGGAAGAAGAAGAAGAGGAGGAGGCCATCAACGACGAGTCCGACTACCTGGAGGAACTGGACGAATTGGAAGAAGATGATGCGAGTTACTGCACGGAGAGCAGCCACGGCAGCAACGCAGGTACGAGCGATCTACATCGCAGTAATGAGACTGAAAACAGCGCTCTTTTGTTGACCAAAACACTCAAAATGGATCCTGGTGCTTTTCTATGCTGGCAAAGGCCGCGGGTTTAGCATGTAGCATTAGCGCGGTAATCATTCGTAGCGATGAAATTGCAATAGCGGGACGTTATCAAGATGCAAAAAGCCTTATAATTAAATATTAAACTTAAAAATCCCATTGTACAACAGTAAAGCAGTTTTTAATGTCAACAAAAAGTTAGCTTAACTCGTCAATTATGTATTTGCTAACGGTTAGCCTGTTAGCTTATTAAATCCAGACACCCTCTGCATTGTGTTTTAAATACTTTTAAATCACTCTCTCTTGTTATATGATTATATGTGTCAACGGGTTTAGACTGTAACGGGATCACTTTTTAATCTTACATATGAACACTTCAAAAGTTAGTTTGCCCGTCATCTTGCTAATTGATTTCGCGCTGATAAGATAATTTGTTAATAAACCCAAATGCATATTCCATAAACTTTGATAAAAGTACGGTCGAGTGTTGTATTTAGGTGTTTTACTTACTATCCACCCTCATTTGCATGAGGCTATGGTTGTCTGACTGGTGTTTTGGAGCACGTAGCCAAAGCTGAAGTGCAGCTAATGACAGGGCAGCATGCGGCCGATTGTTTTGAAATCCAGCGCCAGTGCCGTTGCACCTGACGCGGGGAGGACGTTTAATTTCGACCCGCTACTGTGTCACTCTCGCACATGACGTCATAATTCCATTTATGTTGTAGCTTATGAAGGTTTTGCTGCTGTTAGGATGATTTACCCGCCTTATGAGAGATAATTAGGGTTAAAGTATTTTTAGAGTGATGGATGAGGTATTAAACCTCATGTTGTCTATTTGAACGTTTTAAAATGTAATTTATTCCTGTGATGGTAAAAGCTGTATTTTCAGCATCATTACTCTAGTCTTTAGTGTCACATGATCATTCAGAAATCATTCTTATCAGATGATTTGATGCTCAAGAACATTTCTGATTATTATCAATGTTAAAAATAGTTGTGCTGATTAATATGTGTGGAAACGTGATACATTTTTTCAGGATTCTTTAATGGATAAAACCGGTCAAAAGAAAGATATTTATGAAGTTACAAATCTTTTTGTGTCATCATAAATATCTTTACTGCCACTTTTGATCAATTTATTGTGACCTTCTCGAATAAATGATTAATTTCTAACCCGGCCCAAACTTTTGAAAAGTGCTGTGCATATTAAGTTTTTTTCAAAGGTTAAAATATATTTTTATAGAATATAAGTATACCTTATGCAGATTTCTGTGTTGTTGCTTTAAAACACATTTAGATGCTGGAATCCTGTACATGCATTAAATACAAGATTCACCTGATTTTATTTTAAACTGTTGTGTGCACGCAAATGTTATCATCTTTTTCCTTTGGGAATCAAAAAAAAATCGAAATGGACTCTAACATGACCGTCTTACTTATTTTTAACAAATAAAATGAGACAAAGTTTTTATATTACATGATCATAAAATTGCGCTGGGACTTTGTTTTCCTCCTTGAAAAATTCATGTTGTCTTTAATTTGTAGAGCACTCACATCCAGCAATCAAAACTGATACTGATTCTCTCTGTTTCAGTAGGTCGTAAAAGACCAAGACCAAGGCGACCACCTTCTCCTATTCTGGAGCAGAAGGAGATTCCTTCTCTGGAGCTGCCCAGTTCCTCCGAGGACCTTCTCATTCCCAACGAGCAGCTACTCAACGCATCTGCTGTTTATGAGGTCCTTCGCAGTTTCAGTACAGTCTTGCGTCTCTCTCCGTTCCGTTTCGAGGACTTCTGCGCCGCTTTGGTCGGACAGGAGCAGTGCACGCTGATGGCGGAGACGCACATCTGTCTGCTGAAGGCCATCTTACGGGAGGAGGACACCTCCAACACCACTTTCGGACCCGCGGACCTCAAAGACAGCATCAACTCCACGCTCTACTTCATTGACGGTATGACCTGGCCAGAAGTGGTGCGTTCATACTGCGAAAGCGACCCCGAGTATCACCACGTGCTCCCTGACCTGGAGGGCGAAGACTACCCGTTCAGCCCTTTGGAGAGCAAAGTCAAGGTCTTGCAGTTCTTGGTGGACCAATTCCTCACCACCAACCTCGCCCGCGAGGAGCTCATGTCCGAGGGGGTCGTTCAGTACGACGACCATTGTCGGGTTTGCCACAGGCTCGGCGACCTCCTGTGCTGCGAGACCTGCTCGGCCGTGTATCACCTTGAGTGCGTGAAGCCTCCACTGGAAGAGGTGCCCGAGGACGAATGGCAGTGCGAGATTTGTGTGGCGCACAAAGTGCCCGGCGTAACAGACTGTCTGACAGAGTTCCAGAAGAACCGGCCGTACATCCGGCAAGAGCCCGTTGGTTACGACCGACATCAAAGAAAATACTGGTTTCTCAACAGGAGGATCGTTGTGTGAGTATTTGCAATATTTTATGGATACAAACTGCTGAGAATCTGGTGTAAATGAAAAAAAAAAAAAAAAGTCATTTATTAAGTAGTTCTTAAGTGCTCACTTTCAAGGTGTTTAATTATTGACCGGTGTAATAATAAACAAGCTATACAATAAGGTCTCATTTGTTAACCATCGTTAATGCATTAACTATTATAAACTAACAATGGGCAATATATTTTTACAGCATTTATTAACCTTTTGTTAATGGTAGTTAATAAACATGTTCATGTTACTAGTCCACAGTGCATTAACTAATGTTAAGATACAGCATTATGCAAAATGTATTAATACATGTTGAGATTAACATTAAGATTAAAAGAATAGTTCACTTCAAAATGAAAATTGTCATCATTTACTCACCCTCAAGTTGTTTCAAACCTGTATGAATTTCGTGCTTCTGCTAAACACAAAAGAAGATATTTTGAAGAAAGTTGTCAACTAAACAGTGGATGGACCCCATTGACTTCCATGGTATTTATTTTCCTACTATGGAAGTCAATGGGGTCCCTCAACTGTTTGGTTAACAACATTCTTCAAAATATCTTCTTTTGTGTTTAGCAGAAGAAAGAAATTCATACAGGTTTGAAACAATTTGAGGGTGAGTAAATGATGACAGAATTTTAATTTTGAAGTGAACTTTTCCTGTAATAAATGCTTTACAAGTATTGGTCATTGTTAGTTAATGTTAACTAAGGAAACCTTATTATAAAGTGTTACCATGAAATTATCACGTAACATGATATTTTCTAAAGACTTGATTCTATCGTTCATGCATTGACATATTTGTGAACATTATTGTTATAACTATAGGCTAAAGTTTGTGAATAAACTTTGATGTTGGCTTGAGAAAGCTTGAACCTTGAAAGCGGGACTCGAACTCGGGTCGCTTTGTGTACAGCTGCGGCAAATATGTTATTTTGTCAGCTTTGGTATTCCATAGCCACAGTGCTATTGCTTTGATGTAACCGCTAACCTTACAACAGTTATTTTGTCTATGGGTCGTAACATTTCTAACAGATTTTTGCTTGTTCTAAATCAGATACAGATAAATTAGCACAAGTAAAATAAGATGTATTTCAATGCATTAATGAGAGAGCGATTGCGTGTGTGTTATTCCTACCGTCTCTATTAATTGTGAAGCTGTGGGTTGTAGTTACTTCAAAAGAGGAAATATCTATGCTATAACTGTTCAGTTTCTAAGCTACTTTGACAAATCATAGGACAGCGTCGACAATGAAAATTTCGGTGCACTACTAACATTTCTACCTAGCTTTTCTGAAAAAGTGAAAAAACATGGGGTAACACTTTATTTTACAGTGTCCTTGTTAAATTTTCTACATGTAATTACTGTAAATTGTGCATAATTACATCCAACTCACCCTAAACTAAACCCTAATCCTAGCCCTATAGTAAGTACAGTATATGTTGTTAATTGATATTACTTAGTACAATTACACTGTAACAAGGACACCTTAAAATAAAGTGTAAACAAAATATGGTTAAAGTTCATATAGTGCCTGTGTTTAATGGATGTACCTGATCCGTTTCAGAGAGGAAGATGGCGAGGATGAAAATAAGCAGACTTGGTACTACAGCACTAAAGTCCAGCTGGGGGAGTTATTGGAGCTTATGGATAAAGGGTTCTGGGAAAATGACCTCTGCTCCGTGCTGGAGGAGATGAGAGAGGAGATCCACTCCCACATGGACATTACCGAGGAGCTCACTAACAAGGCCCGTGGGAATAACAAGGCATACCTCACCGTTGCCAATGGTAAGAAAATATATGAATCAAAGCGCATACATACCATTTTTATTACTGTCTTGGAAATACACATTTGTTGGGATATGCAAAGTGAGACAACCACAAACTGTTGCTAGGTATTTATTTAATTAGATGGTGTGTTTTATTTAATTTTTTTGGATAGCCATATTGCAGTTTTTTCCCAAAGTAATAATTTAGTTTAGTAAGATTTACTCACAATAAAATACATCAAAGTTTTTTGTGTCTTTAATTGTAAGAGATATTTTCGATTATTTGCAAGGATGAAATCAAGTTTGTTTGTTTGCTGATGCTGATATTGTTTATTATTTGTATTTCCTTTGGGAATCATGAATATTAGTTATCGTTTTAATACAGCATACACAACCACTGAACGTTATGAGCTAAGTTTTTAAGCAGATGACTGGTCATTCCTGGATGTCTGACTAACTGATTGACGTATTTATGGACATGCATGTTGTCTGAATCAACATGATTTTATTTTGGAAACTGTTCATTTTAGCAATCCACACTCATTTTTCCCCTTTTCTAAATAGTTCATGACTCTGCTGGTCTCTTGTCTGCTCTGTGGAAGTGGGACTTATTTAATTTCTTTAAGTTAAGCTTTCAGCTTTCTTGTGTGGAAATGACAGCAGCAGTTATTTTTCTTAAGCATGTGGGCATTTTTTTTTAAGTATTTATTTATAATGACAGCATATGATTCCAATACTAAGACCCTACTTTAATTAATGCTCAGTGAATTTACCAGTAATTATATTATGCATGACTTTTACGCATAATTAAATTAAGCCTTTTCAACAAATATAATTTATTTAAATTGACTTGTTTTAGTTATGTTGAACAAACTTAATTCCATTTAGTAAAACCTACTAGGTTTTATCAGAATATATGCACTTTTAAAGTTGTTTTTTCTTCTTTTTGTTTTGTTTTTTGAAATACTTTCAATACTATTTTATTGTAGTATTACATTTTTTATTGCATTGCATTACTGGATAATACCATTACACATTTCTTTGCAAATGTTTACATTTTTATTAGTATTATTATCATCATTATAATCTTTTCCTGGTATACAACAAGTAGCAGACATTTAAAGCAGAGTACTAAATTAAATAAATAACATGAATGGATGATAAAAAAAAATCATGTTGATTTTCATACACCCGTTTATGGTAAAACATACTTTTTCCCATTGCAATTAAGGACTTCCATTTCACAAATTTATTGTGGTTGCCTGCAGTGTACATTAGCAGTGTCAAAAAGAAAATGTGGAAAGAATTGTTATTTTAATTAACTACATTCAGTGACTATTTGAATCAATAATAGTTAATGTGAAGGAATTCAGAATGATGAATTCGGGTTGCAATTCAAATGACTGTAAGGTGTCTTTCCGCTCAGCTATTTTTAGCAGTGGAAAAGCAGCTCCACCTGCTCTGAAGTGAGATTCATCTTGAAAAGTTTTTGTGGGAAAGTATTTCACTTGCTGCAGATGTTTCATGCATCTTTTGCTTCCTTCATGCAAACTTTGTTTTCATGTGGTTACTTGAATGCTTAGTTGGGGACTGGTAAGTTGCAAGTAGTTATTTTTCAAAACTTACAAATAACTTGTAGGCCCTTGTATGTCATTGATTAACCAGCTTAACTGGTTGACATATCTTTAGGCTTATGAAATGTTGATTATCTCATTTGATGTTAATAGGAATTAGGAACAGATTTGTTTAGGGATACACATTGGGCAGCTGTTGTGGTGTTTCAGTGCCGTTAAGTGGTGAGATCTTGAGAATATACTTCTATGCATTTCCTCCAGATGTGATCTTGGACCGCCTGAAGACCAAGCAGGAAGCGGAGCTTGAGGAGGTGAAGCGACGGGCAGCGGAGGAGGCTGAGAGGGCCAAACAGGAATTGAAATCAGGTTCTGGTGAACCAGCTGTGACCGATCAGATGAACTCGAACGGATCGTGTCCACAACAAGACTCCAGTAATGGGAATGTGATGAATGAGCAAACTTCTGCAGACGGTTAGAGGTCTTTTTATGCCTCTATTAGCTGTGTTCACCTGATTTTGTGTGTTTTTGATGTCGGTTTTAATTGTAAGTACATCTTTCTAATAGAAGTAATTCAGGCACACTTGTGATTTGGGGTCTGTTTAGTAGTAATTACATCTTGTACTTTTTTGTTTTTGAAGGGCTATTTATCATATCACACAAACAACATCTTCAGTATATTGATAAAATGTTAGAATGACATTTCTAATTTACAGTCCCACTGTCGTTGAAAACCTGGAAATATCAGGAGATTTTCAAATGTTTTTTGGGCCTTAAAGTTATTGAAATTTCTATTATGAATTTCCTTTTTTTCTGGTTTTACTCTACTCTTAATTTTGCTTCATTATTGATTATTAAGATATTATTACCCTTGTGTAGTGATTTTTTTTATACTTGCTAAACACAATCTCTTTTGTCAAATTTTAGCTTCAGTCTCAGCTGTTCCAGTTGGCGAGGTGGGCAGCACCACCAGCGGTCCTGAGCTAGCGGCATCCAGCTCAACCATTCCGACTAAAACTGACTCCCAGAATCCCATAGGGAATGCAGTGACATCGTCTTCCAGTGGTGAGGAGGCAGGGGAAGGGACTGATGGGGTGAAAGAGTTGGCAGGTACAGCAAGTTCTTTTCTTAATGTTCAAGTCACACGCTGTTACATTAAGACAGTCCTAACTAGTTAGCTGCAGTTGATTTCCAAGCTAGAAACAGATCTTCCATTTTCTTGTTCTGAAACAAAGACCCTCCTGGCACAAGATACCATCTACTTTGCCCAGCAACCTTTGCTCAACAGTGCCGTCTATAAAGCAGCCCTGGATCTTTGCCATTGTCTTTAGTATATCATGTTTACTGAGAGTATAGAGCCTATCTGGATTGTTTTGAATTGGATTTAACAAAGTTTGCAATGGTGTACTGATATATACTGCAGTGTTGATGATTTACTACTATATTATTTTGGCTGTGGCTAGAGTGAAATGCTAGTCATTTTTGCAATAATTGTATGTGTATTATGGGAGTATTCTACTCTCAATATGGCCATTACTAATGTATCTCATGTATATTCTGTCACTGTTTCTCCTTCAGATAAGATTTCAGAGTCTGCTGCTCATGGTGATGGGGATTCTGTACTAGAGACTGAACCTGCACAGACAGTGGATGAGAACAGCTGCAGCAGTCATTTCTCCATCTCTGAATGCCTGCGAGGTCCAGAAGAGCCTGACCTGGTGGACCGATCTTCACAATCTTCTCTCAATAGCCAAGATGATACAGGTTTCAATGCACCTACATACACAGAATATAATTTTGACTTTGTTATATGTTTACAATTTGTTATACACAAACATACACAACTGTTCAAAAGTTTGGGGTTATACATGTAAAAATTTTTTAGGTGAGGGTAAAGCTAATGGAGATAGCGCAAAGACAGGATCTTCACGCATGATTACACGACTCCGGAACCCTGATAGCAAGCTAAGCCAACGCAAGGTCATGCAGGACAAAGATGGCAGCTCTCAGGATGGTAGCAGAGCACTTAAAGAGGTAAGGCTGTTGTCTTTATTATTGGTGACAGATTACATCTTGTATAGATTTTGTTGATGTTTTGATGACAAAATAGATTTCTGGTCATTAGTGGTATTTGCTAAGGCATGAATTAGTATTAGTATAAAGATACCATAGGTCTTCAACAAAAAGTTACATAGTTGCTAAATCTGTAAATCTTTAAATCATGTCATTGATATTTCAGACTCCCCCACTGTCGTCATTTGGCTCCTTTAAGAGAGATTCAAACAAGAGCAGTGGCTTTTTCAAACTGGGCCATGAGGGCAAATTTCGCGTCTACCACAACCAGTATAGCACTAACACACTTGCCCTGAACAAGCACCAACACCGTGAGGACCATGACAAACGCAGACATCTTTCCCACAAGTTTTGCATGACTCCTGCTGGTGAGTTTAAGTGGAACGGATCGCTGTACGGCTCCAAAGCCCTAACTGTGTCCACTCTGAGATTAACCATCATCCAGCTGGAGAACAATGTCCCTGCTCCATTCTTGCATCCCAACTGGGCGTCACACAGGTGAAAGTCTTACAATTACCAGTAGGACTTGTTTTTATTTTAAATATGCTAAAGTTTCCTAGACGAAGCATTTAACCATGTCATCCTGTGACCTTTTCCATTGCTGTAGGTCAAACTGGATAAAGGCTGTCCAAATGTGCAGCAAGGCGAGAGAGTTTGCTTTAGCTTTGGCCATTCTAGAGTGTGCAATCAAACCAGTGGTCATGCTCCCTATGTGGAAGGATTCTCTGGGTCACACAAGGTCAGTTTAAATGAACCTACAATCTTTTGATTCTAATTTATACAGAATTATACTACGAATGCAATATGGTGACCTCCAATGCAAGTGCAGACAGTGAAGTTCACACGATCTGTTGCCCGTTAGAGCTGGGTAGGATAGAAAATATAAAAAAAATATATCTAGCAACTAACAGTTTAGAAACTCCTTCAATTTCATCACTAATCGTTTTGAACGCCACTTTAGTTATGGCATCTGATGTTATAGCTGTTTTGAAAGTCTCACTATAATAGCAGCCATTACAAATCCTCTAAAAGTATAAAATAGTTAAAGTATGCATGTAAAAGTATTATATAAACATCAAAAAACTCAAAAGTTGTAGTTTGAGAGTCATACAGGCCAGACAGATAGATGAAAAGATGAACCGTTTAAAGTGTGTGTGATCAAATTTGAGTTTGAAATCATTGTTGACATTGTCAATTTACATCTATAGGATTTTCAGAGATATGCATTTAGATAAAAAAATTCTGATTTATAAATCTAAAGGCTAAAGCATTGTGCTGAGTTTTGTGGATGAGGAATTATGCGGGATTTTGGGCTTGTTTGATATCAGTTTGTTGGCTTTAAGCTAGCACAATTGTCAGTTTATCACAGTTTATTGTCAGGGAAATTAAATGCTTTTTTGCATGTGTGGATAACAGTACCTTAATCCAGTAATATATTTCTGCACATTGTTGCTTCCAAGCACAAAAGCATCCATTTTTTTACTTCAGCAAATTCTGTGCTGGAGGCTTTCCAAAAATGTACAACGAGTCACCTTTATGTCCCAGTTTTGGTGATCTTTCTTTTTCCTTTTTTTTGTGCTTCATCTTTCCGCAGGTTTCATCGCATGACCTCTGTTGAACGGGAAGAGAAGGAGAAGGTGAAAAAGAGAGAGAAAAAACTAGAAGATGAAGAGACTATGCAGCAGGCCACATGGGTGAAGTACACTTTCCCCATCAAACACCAGGTACATCTGAACACTTGCTAGCTTGAGCGTTTTATTTGAACATTTTAGGAAATTACATTCAGTAACTGTTCAAACATCTTCTGTAGGTGTGGAAGCAGAAAGGTGAGGAGTACAGAGTAACTGGGTATGGAGGTTGGAGCTGGGTGAGTAAGACGCACGTCCATCGCTTTTTCCCAAAGCTACCTGGAAACACCAACGTCAATTACCGGAAAGCAATTGAGGGTATGTTGTTTGCTAGTACAGAATATTAGAACTATCTGGGAAACAAAAAAAGTTGTTTTTGTCCAAATTTGTCTGATAAAACTTTTTTTTTTTTCAGCAGCTAAAACTGGAATGGACAATCAGGCATCTCTTTCAGAAACACCAAGAACTTTGGTTAAAACAGATGAAATTTCCTCTGAAAGTGTGCCTGAAAAGGATAATGTCCAGGACACATCCCTGGATTATTCTGAAGAAAAGCTATCTTTGGAGAAAGATCATGTGTTAAAAGATGAAGAACAAGATGAAGAAAAAGAGAATGAAACCGTTAAAGAGAAGTGTGATGAGAAAAATGAATCGGTGGAAGAAATGGACACCAGCACTCCAAACTCTGTAAATGATGAAAAAGGTATTTGAAAAAAGTTTTACTCTTCGTTTTCATAGCCCTTTTTTATGTACCAAGGACAGTACATCAGAAATGATAAAGCATGTATTGACTAGAATTTGAATGCGTAAAAATAGTTGCCTTGTAATGTGGAACAGTTGCTAATGAGTCTGTTTTTCATGGTTGTAGCTAATATCACAAATGCCTCATCCGATGCCTCTCCTTTGAAAAGAGAGCCTTCGGATAGTGAGGTGGCGAAGGATAGTGCTCCTAATCAACCCCTGCAGTCCTTCTGGCATGATGTTGTGAACGTCAGTGAAGGCTTCTTGCTACGCACGGCATACAAGAAAATCAAGGCATCAAAACTTGATGGCCTTTTGGAGAGGCGGGTCAAACAGTTCACCATAGAAGAGAAGCAGAGGCTTGAGAAACTCAAGCAGGGAACCATGTCTAAACCCTCTACAGAAAAGATATTGGAAAACAAAGAGACAACCATTGCTGCTCAAGATCAAAAGATTAAGATTGAAGGAACTATCTCTGAAACTCCAAAGGCTAGGCAGACTGAGGGAGTAGCATGTCTAGTAATCCAAGAAAAAGACAAAGTTGTCAAAAAGCTTGATTTTAACCAGGAGGAAGAACAGGCTAAGACAAACACTTCAGGACAGAAGAACATCCTGGATGTCAGATTAAATGACTCGGGTGACTTAGCCCCTAAAGAACATGAGCAGAAGTTGACAGAACCTGAACCCAAAACCGCCAGTAGGGTAGCAATGTCTGAGCTTAATGGAAACTCTCAAAGTCTGGATCAAAGCCTCAGCTTGAACGCTAAACCTGAGAAAACGGTTACAGAAGTTACGTGCCCACCTGAAAACTCTGAGAGAAAGGACATCATTGAAAACAATGAAAATGACCTAGATGTAAAGAGAGCTTTGTCTGTGCAAGTAAATGGGAAGGATGGTCCTGTTGACCCAGAATGCAAGACCTTGACTGATAATGTTAACTCAAAAGAGCTAACCAATACCGTTGCGGAGGAGATAAAAGCAATATCACCAAAGGAACCAGTGAAGTCGCTATTGAATGGTGACGCCACTCAAGAGTGTCTTAAAGAATGGACTAATAGCACGATTCCTCAGCTGAATTCAGATGAGGATAAAGGGGTTACCAAGCTTGATCCCGATTATCCACCGCCTCAGAAAGTAGCCAAGTTGGAAAACAACATTGAAGAATCTATAGACTCCTCGGTTTCTTCCACTGTACCTGAACCTTCTTCTGTAGCTTCCGAGCCGAATGCAAGATCCGAGGTGCCTAGTCATAGCTCAAAGATAGAGCCAAAGCAAGTTGAGGAGGCGAAGCCTCCTGTTCCTTCTCCCGTCCCTTCAGCGGAAGAGTCCAGCTTAAGTAGTGACCTCACTGAAAACAGCAGCAGCGTTAGCGAGACTACGACCGTCATTACTCAAGTCACGACAACTACAACCACAGTATCCACAGCATCCCGCATGGTGTTGACCTCACGTGATGGTCTTGCTTCCAATAATGGGATCAGTACACCTGTACCAACAGATTCTAAGGTGGAGTCTACCAGCTCTGTTTCGACACTCTCCACTACAACTACCACTGTTACACAGGTTACAGACTCATCCCAGGAAGCTACTCTAACAAAAGAGTGTTTGACCACTGTCACAAAAACACTGACCGATACCATGTTGAGTCCTAGTGGTTCCACTGTAAAATCTATGACAGTGAGTCATGAATATTCCACCAGGGACAGGGTACGACTGTTAAAGTTCTCTCGCACCAAGAAAACGCGGTCCGGAACAGCCTTGCCCTCGTACCGCAAGTTTGTGACCAAGAGTAGCAAGAAGAGTATCTTTGTGCTTCCCAATGATGAGCTGAAGAAATTAGCAAGGCGCGGTGGTATCCGTGAAGTTCCTATCTTTAACTATAATGCCAAGCCAGCCCTGGACATTTGGCCCTACCCATCCCCACGACCAACATTTGGGATCACATGGAGGTCTGTACTTTCTCTTTATTTCCCTGTTTTATGTTGTCTTTGTAAACACTTGAATTAGCAGTCATCGGGTGGGAGTGTCCATTCCTGCTCCTGAAGGGCCACTTTCCAGCAGAGTTTAGTTCTAGCCCTAATCAAGCCACTAAACTCAAGTATTAACTTTTTGTTCTATGGACAGGGATGATACTTCAAATCTTGTTTATTGTAAAGGAAGAGATGTACCATCACTTCTCTAGGCAATCAGACATGTGTTTTTGCCTTGTGTATGAGAAAATGAATGAAAATCATAGACTTTCATTGTCCCAAGCCGTATGGGACCAGAATTTCATAGAGACTTGGGGTGGGCTATTTTGACTTGGGTCAGTAATAACCTACCAATGTCCTACAACCACTGAGAACATTTTGGCAACCATGTTGCAGTGCACTAAAATCTAATTGGAACAACTTGGCAACTTTACTGCAATGCACTGGCAACCTCTTAGTAGTTTTGAGCTATCAAAATCTGTAAACTTAAATCTGGGTGAGATGTCCGTGTATTTGAGACCCTGGGTGAAAGATTTGGGTTTTGTTTTAGACGACAATCTAAAAGTTGATCGTCAAATAAACTCTGTGGTAAAATCGTGTTTTTATCAGCTACGTCTGCTCGTTAAAGCAAAACCGTTTCTCTCATTCAAAGATCTTGAGAAATTAATTCATGTATTTATTTCGACGAGATTGGAATATTGTAACTCATTATATCTGGGAATTAGTCAGCAAACACTATCTCGTTTACAATTTGTCCAAAATGCTACGGCCCGTTTTCTGTGCGGAAAAAAAAAAGAGAGAGCATATTACACCAATTCTAAGAACATTGCACTGGTTACCGGTGTGCTACAGAGTAGAATTTAAAGTATTACTTTTAGTTTATAAATCCTTGAATGGATTAGCACCAACCTATCTAGTGGAATTATTAATAGAACAAAAGCCTGCAAGGTCTCTACGCTCTTCAAATCTGGCCTTACTGTCTACCCCAAAATCGCGGCTAAAGCGCAGAGGAGATCGAGCGTTTTGCATCGCTGCACCTAGACTTTGGAATACTCTCCCAATTAGCTTAAGACAGGCTCCATCTCTTACTATTTTTAAATCCAAACTTAAAACATTTATTTTCAAAAGCTTTTGATTAAAGACTGTGTTTTTATATGTGCTTACATGTTACTTAAATATAAAGTTCCTTATTGATTTGTGAGTTTATGTGGAAAGCACATTGGTCAACAGCTGTTGTTTTTAATAGTGCTATACAAATAAATTGTCATTGTCATTTTGGGGGCAGCTTTAGCTTCAAGAACCACTCACTTTTGTTCAGAGAATGTGAACTGGAATCTAGTTTATCTTAAGGTATTTTGTAATCTTTTCCTGTACTATTATGTTCTTGGTCCCAATTAGTGTTCAAATCTTTCCTCAAGGTTAATTTGGTGTTCAGAGGAGAGACCGGGATATTGATGCTAGCTGTCCATTTATGAACATTTTCAAGAGCAGTACTATAGTCGTCAAAAGACCAAATAGGCTTATGAGATCTGCATGAATACCTCATTTAAAAAAAAACATTTCTGTGATGCTAATGAACTGGAGGTTCTTTCATACAGATACCGACTCCAGACGGTGAAGTCTTTGGCTGGAGTGAGCCTAATGCTAAGGCTACTTTGGGCCTGCCTCAGATGGGATGACATGTCTGTGAAACCCTCACCCACAGGAGGGACAACGCGAACAGGTTGGCACATAACCGCTTTAATATCACTTTGGCATTCATGAGGAACTTTAAAAAGCCAGTGCTCAACCATTTTTGTGTAATTTAACAGAGACATCTGACACTGATATCACCACCACGGAGATCATAAAGCGGAGAGATGTTGGTCCTTATGGCATTCGTTCAGAGTATTGCATCAGGAAGATTATTTGTCCCCTTGGGGTACCTGAGACTCCCAAAGGTAATGGTGATTCAATGAGTCCTTATGCCAGGCAACCATTTTCTATAATAAAAGGCTAGATTGACCCGAAACACTGTTGATATTTGGTCTGTCCATCATTCTTTTGAGCAGAGACTCCCACACCTCAAAGGAAAGGCCTTCGTTCGAGTGCTCTGAGACCAAAGAAGCCAGAACCGGCTAAGCAGACAGGGCCTGTTGTGATCGAAACCTGGGTGGCCGAGGAAGATCTGGAACTCTGGGAGATTCGAGCCTTTACTGAAAGGTGGGAATTCCCTCTTTATCCTGTTGTATTTGTGAATTTGCACGCCCTCACAATGCAACATACTGATTCCTTGCATACTCATCTGTCAAACGCTCCATCAAATCTTTGTCTAGTGTGAAATAATTTGGAGATAAGAAATAAATATATACATTTTCATATATTATATTTTAATAATAATAAAAATGTAGGATGATATTTTCTGTGGATGTTTACACAATTACCAATTTGTATGTTTCCCAATAGTCAGTGTATCCCAAGTTTTCTATTCTTTTAAAGATTTTCAAACCTTCTGATTTGACAGGGTTGAGAGGGAAAAGGCACAAGCGGCTGACCCAACTAAGGTTAGTGTGCAGAAGAAAGCAGAGGAGGTCAAGGCCCAATTGGAAGCTCAGCTAAAGCATCAGAGATTGGCAGCCCAGCAGGTGGGAATGTAGACATGTGCCCACCTGGGGCGCCCCTCTTAACCAGGGGCACAATGCTGAAAGAAATGAGTGTTCTTTCCAATGGGCCTTTTGATTGGTTGTTGCCTTTAAAGTCCCTGTAAAGGCAATTCTAAAAAAAGAAATCTAAGCACATTATAAATGTTAGAAATGTATTGCTAAAACACATTACAAATACTGTGAAGTACTAAATTGTGGAGTTAGACCGTCGCTGTGTTCAGGATTTTTGGGGCAGGGCTAAAACGGTGGCTTGATGACGCACTGGAGCCACAGAGCTCCTGGCCCTGCCCCTAACAATATAACTAGAGCACATTCGTATCAGTTCGCCGCTCAATCGAGAGTTACTTTCAGTTCTATTAGTTACTACAGCCTACAGTTTGCTAGCTAGCTATGCCTTCGTCACGGAAATGCATATTACCTGGATGCCTTCACTTACAAGACAGATTGGTGTCCTTTATTTAAATTTCCGAAAAACGATCATATCAAGAAGAGGTGGATTAACTTTGTGAAGAGTTGGATTAACTTTGTGAAGAGCCACCTTGATGGAGAGCTGAAGATCACCACCAACACCCGCCTCTGTAGTGATCATTTTACACGGGATAGTTATAAACTTTCGTTGGAGACAACTGGGATTCACTGATAATCCGCTGTTACTGGTGAATGTGGCCGAACTGACTGTATCCCGCCTCGGCCTTCATCCTCCCGTGGTTTCAGCGCAGCCAGCGTTTGATAGCAGAGAATACTGCTCATATTTGTAGCTTATTTTATTTACTTGCTGGCTTTTTTTATCATTCAAATTTGGCTGGGTGGCTAATAACACATTTTTCTGTGGTGTGACAAACTCAGAACACATACTTAATTTTTACTTTACAGGGACTTTAATGATCATTTAACTCTCAGATTGGTTGCGTGTGTATGGGGGTAGAATTGTTCCATTATTCCAAATAAATAGATTATGTTCCACAAATAAATGTAAAGAGATTCACAAAAATATATCAAATTCACAAATAAATATATTAAGATCCACAAATAAATGTAAAGACTTTCACGAAGAATTATAAAACTCACAAATAAATAGAATGAGATTTGCAAATAAAAAATATATTTACAAATGTTGTTTATACCACAAACACAACTCTGCCTGGCATTTATTTGTGAATCGGTTCCTGTGCATTTGTAAATCCCCTCACGCATTTGTGGATTTTGAAACACTTCTAGCGTCAACGTGCAGATAAATCCACAAATAAGTGGACTCCACCCACCCTTTACCTAAGCCAATCAGATAACGGCCACATTGAGCTGACCGATCGTAGCACGTTCTCGCTACAACCAATCACGTTAGGCTTTACACTCGGGGTGGTCTTGCCCTGAAATAACTTTGCTCGTTCATCTGCATTGGCTCAAATAGGAAGTGTAGGCTAAGAAAGACCCATAATATTGCTTCAGTAAAATGTTTAAAATTTGGATTTCGTTAGAGTTAGACCATGAGACTGCGTATCAAGCCAAGACACATTTTTATGAGCCTTTGAAAATGCCAGAGAAACGTTATGGAAGCATCACGTTATTCATGATAAAACAGAAAAGCATCAATACGTTGCTGACTAATGAATAGGGCCTAACTGGATCCAACCGCGTGATACATACGCGAGTTTGTGTAATATTGGGGAAATTACTGTCACAACAGCTTTTCCCACTTCTTCAGTCAAGTTTTAAATAGCAGGTCCGTGGATCTAATGATTAAATATAGGCTATAACATGCATTTAAAAGTGAAATGCCCAGCAGACAGCAGCGATTTGAATTTATCCGTTAAAACGCTTGATCACACAAATAATATTTCATATGAATCAGACTTAATAATTGTATTGTAAAAGTTACTTACAGCATCCAATATAAATGCAAATATGTATTTTTTCAGCATTATCCACTCAAAACCCAAGTAGTTACATCTTCAATGATGGTCATTTGGGCTGATATTTTGTATTCTACATAATATTTATGTCCTATAGCTAGCTATTTGTCACAACGATTGTGCTTTAAAAGACAAAATCATCCGTTTTGTAATTTATTACATCGTGTCTACCCCGTGTGAGGCTTTCTACATTGGACAAACAAAGGAGCAAATGTGCAAATTATGTGTCCTCCGTGTAGTTGCGTGTAGTAGCCGCTTCAGAAGAAGAACGGGCATCCGTTTACTATCAGTGAATCATCGTATCGCCCTGCGCCGCGTCCAGTAGACACTATCACGAATTATGAATTTTCATGTAGCCAGCATAGTCAATAAAGAAGATTATACGTCATATATCTTCAGGTAAGAAAACAGACGTCATGGGCAAAATGTGGTAACATTGCAATGCAAACATGTTAGTTTTACATGTTTTGAAACTGCTACGGCAGGGAAGATAATCGGCTTTGCTTTTGACGTGCCGCTTGACTCCGGTAGAGAGGGGGTTATGATGCTCGGGATCTGTGATGATCATTTGTGTGTAATCCTGAGTTAATAATAAAGAATAATAAATATAAAGAAGCCTTAAACTCCAACAATCTTTTGGAAACGGGGTGTTTTAACCACACAAACAGCTAATTTGAATGAAGCTCCCATTACAGCTGCTTTCAGGGGTGCAAATATCTGCAAAATTAATCAGATCCAGTTCTCGCCCCGAGTGTAAAGCCTAACGTGATTGGTTGTAGCGAGAACGTGCTACGATTGGTCCGCACAATGTGGCCGTGATCTGATTGGCTTAGGTAAAGGGTGGGTGGAGTCCACTTATTTGTGGATTTGTCTGCACGTCGACGCTAGAAGTGTTTCAAAATCCACAAATGCGTGAGGGGATCTACAAATGCATAGGAACCAATTCACAAATGCGTGAGGGGATTTACAAATGCACAAAAAACGGTTCACAAATAAATGCCAGGCCAAGTTGTGTTTGTGGCATAAAACACTATTGTAAATATAGATTTTTATTCGCAAAGCTAATTTTATTTATTTGTGAGTTTTATATTTTTTTTGTGAAACTCTTTACATTTATTTGTGGATCTTAATCGATTTATTTGTGAATTTGATATATTTTTGTGAATCTCTTTACATTTATTTGTGGATCATAATCTATTTATTTGGAATAATGGAACAATTCTACCCCCATACGTGTGTTCTTGATTTTAATAATCTTGTTTTGGCTGATTTTGTCTTGTTTATTTATCCTATTGCCTGGTATCTTTGTTTATATTGTCATGGTAAATTTTTTCGATTGATCATATTGCAGAAACGGTTGGAACAGCAAAAACCTAGCAGTACCAGCACCACATCCACCTTGACCAGCACCCCTACGACCCCTGGCACCACTACTCAGAAGGTGGTGGTGGGCTCTATTAGCGGTCAGGTAACTTCAGCGCCAAAAGTGGTAATGACCACCAAGCTGGGCTCTCCGGTGACATTCCAGCAAAACAAGAACTTCCAGCAGTCCTTTGCTTCCTGGGTCAAGCAGGGCCAACAAGGCAGTTCAGGTCAGTCTTTACAATGTTATGAGGATGCATGGTTAATTACAGTTCTTGATGACTTTTTAATTTAGATGTTGTTGTAGTGTGTTTTTGCACGTCAGTGTATTTGATTGGAAACTAGCTGAATTTTTTTTTTTGGTAAGCTTATTTGTAGTGGTGTGTTTAGTGCTTGACATCGACGTTCGTTGTCCGTGGCGTACTTGGATGCAACCGCCGCTGTATTACCTGATTGAGATGTATGTGCTAGGGTGGTGATCAGACCTGTGTCTTGCAGTCTCTACCAGTTCGGTTGTGACTGTGGCGGCGAGTAGCGCCACCACGTCTGGGCAAACGTTCCACATCGCTGCTGCTGCAGGGTCGATGGCCGGCAGTGTCATCACCGCTAAACTACCTGTTCCAGCCAACAGCAAGATAGTCACAGTGAACGTGCCAACCACACAAGGAGGTACGGCAGGCCTCCAACATCATTGGCATGTGATTTTTGTTTCAAGTTAGGCCTGCCTGCACGCAGATTCGCAGAGAGGCATAATATCGGCACCATATTCTTAAATGACGTTTATTTTTTACTTCGTTTCTAATGATGAACGGCATACCGTGTGCATGGGTCACTTAATGCAGCCTGTTAGTTATCTAAAAGGTTGTTCAGACTGGCAGCAGTCTGCTGCAAAAAAGCAGCTGAAAGTCATTCAGCTTCAATGAGAGTTGAAGGAAACATTCAGTTTATTAATTGCTGTCATTGTGAACATCCCATAAAGTTTGGTACAA
Source organism: Gila orcuttii (assembly GCA_026230005.1). Taxonomy (NCBI): domain Eukaryota; kingdom Metazoa; phylum Chordata; class Actinopteri; order Cypriniformes; family Leuciscidae; genus Gila; species Gila orcuttii. Next base: position 22,018,866 of record JAPDVR010000003.1, read on the forward strand.
AGCTCTACGTCCTTTTTACGGCTTCAATTTCAATTCAGTTGGTTGTCATTGTTAAATACAAAGGATTTCTTTCTTTCTTTCTTTCTTTCTTTCTCTTTTTGTGTGCTAATTTGTTTGGTTTTCTGTTTTCTAGAAAACACTTAAACTTAATATTCCAAGTCAAATATTCTTATTCTGATATCAATACACTACCATTTAAAAGTTTGGGGTCAGTGAGTTTTTTTTTAAAGAAATTAATACTTTTATTCAGCAAGGATGCATTGCATTAAATTAATCAAAAGTTACAGTAAGACATTTTTAATCTAAAATCTATTCATCAAAGAATCCTGAAAAAATATATGATGGTTTCCTTTCCACTAAAAAATTAAGCTGTTTTGATATTGAAGATAATAAGAAATGTTTCTTGAGCATTAAAGTTTCATATCAGAATGATTTCTGAAGGATCATGTGACACTGAAGACTGGAGTAATTGATGCTGAAAATTCAGCTTTGCATCACAGGAATAAATGACACTTGAAAATATATCTAAATAAAAAATTTAAGTTTTACGTTTTTCACAATGTTACTGTTTTTACTGTATTTAGTATCAAATAAATGTAGCCTTGGTGTGCATAAGAGATTTTTTTCCAAAAAACATTAAAAAATATTACCAACCCCAAACTTTTGAACAGTTTTGTGTCTATGTAATGCAGTACTCTTGGAGCAAACTAAATCTACTCATTGTCTCAACAGGTTTGGTACAGGTACAGCAGAAGGTGGTGGGCATCATTCCATCAAGCACAGCGGCCACCGCACAGTCCTTCCCTCCATTCCAGTCCCGTACAGCCACCATTAACATCAGACCCAACACAACCACCTCCACGCAGCAGGTATGAACTCTCACTAAAATGATCCGCTCTGGTCAACTCAACATTTCTGTTCCTGCAATAATGTTTCATTTTCTCGTTTATGCCCAGGTCCTTACGACTGGAACCGCTCTACGACCAGGGATGACTGTGATACGCTCTCCCCTGCAACAGGCCACCACCCTGGGGAAGACTATCATTCGCACACCCCTGATGGTTCAGCAAGGTATTCTCAACATGGATTTGTCCTGGAAATTTGTTATTAACATTACTTTTAATGGGTTTCTGTAGGAAAGTAGAGAAGAGACAGGAAATAATGGGGTCTCATTTAATGAGTGGTCATATAAACCAAAATATTTGACAGCAGAAGGCTACATTGTGACCATGTGATGTCCACAGTAACTTATGCCCAACTCTGTTGAATACACCACAGTTTTCTAAATCGTTTCTGAAACTTCAGAGTGTGATTTGTGATTTGTATTACACAGGTCAAGTGCAACAGCCAGTGCAAACAAGTGTGGGCACTCAGGTGGTGGGCACTCCTCCTCGCCTCTCCACACCAAATCAACCCCAGACCCCACAGACGGCCTCTTCTCCCCGACCACAGCAGGGTCAGGTCAAACTCACTCTGGCCCAGCTCACTCAGCTCACCCAAGGGGCTCAGGTTTGTACCAGTTTTAAATCAGCATGCAATTCAAATGGACCTTTATTTACTTCCTTTAACGCATATTTTAATGTTCTTATTGTGCCCTGTTAATCTGTGCTCATTGTAGGGTTGTAACGGTATACCGGTATGGCGGTTTATCGCGATATTTACATGTATGATTATCATATCGTGAACGTGCTTATGCACAGTTTTGGAAAAAAATTAAACCAGATCTCATCTGCGCATATGCAAAGTCTTTCCACTTGACTGCTTAGACTCCACCCATACATGTGCAGCGGAGAAAATGTCTGAGACAGAGGCTGCGAATTCTAATCTGCAAATTATAAAAAAAAAATAATAAAAAAAAAAAATATATATATCCTTGAAAGTTTGAGTTAGAATAGCTTGCAGACTAGTAAGTAGATGTTTACCTGTTAGTTGTAATGATGTTTAATGTCCCGAAAACTTCTGTAGTCGCATTTAGCCACTTGTTAGCTATTGCCTTTTTTAAGACAAGGTTATTGATTGTTACTAACTACTGAAATAAACTTTTGCTTTTGCTCTTCAGGGAGGGAACCAAGGGTTGACTGTAGTGATCCAAGGGCAAGGTCAGACCACAGGCCAGCTGCAGGTCATTCCTCAGGGGGTGACGGTCATCCCAGGGCCCGGTCAGCAGCTCATGCAGGCAGCCATGCCCAATGGCCAAGTGCAGCGTTTCTTGTTCACACCCATGGCCCCTGCACCAGTGTCTGCCCCCGCAGCCCCCGCCATAACAACCTCATCAGGCGTCCCAGCCACAGCTGCACCAGTTGCCGTCACCAGCACAACTCCAGCACCCATTCAACCAGGTGAGACTTTATTAGACACTTTTCTATTTTCACACAGCATCAGTATGGAACTTGTCTGGCAATGTTACATCTTCTTAAGCCAGCAAAACGCAGAAGCTGATTTAACCTCCAAAAACGTTTACTAAATTTTCTGATGACACTTGAACTTCCTGCGATGTTGTAGATTACCTTGATGTCTACTAGTTTTGTCAAATTCTGAATATTTGAACTGTTTCATTACTCATTTTCCACAGTATCGATACAGTATTACCAGCTGCGATTTATCACTCTCGCTTCTTAAGTCTCTTTCACACACACCTCAGTGTGTATTTTAAATATGTAGTCCGTTGCGATGCATGTTTCAGAATGAAGCGTGTCATGTGTTCTTACATGCAAGCAGCTCATGATCTATTTTTTTCAGTGTATCAGAGAGGCTCGGTTCACAGTAAATGTACCGAACTCCAACTCTTCATGTTCATTGTGCTCCATTTACGCATTTTCACATTCGCATAATTTCCAACATTTTTGTGGACTGATTATACAACATTTCACACAGTTTTGTAATAAGAAGCTTTCGTAAACCTGTTGTGTCAGACATTTAAAGGTCTCCTTGCAGTTTTCCGACCAAAGAAAATCATTAAAAAAAATGTGCGAGTGATCAAATTTGTGAAAATACAGCACTGGCCCTTTTGTATCGAAGTTCCTGTATCATGAAAAACACAAATACCCTTTTTTCTTTTCTTTTTTTTTTTAACTTGTTTTGTGTATTTTAGCTGTTCAGGGCTGTGTTTCTCAAAAGCTTTGTAAACCTTAGTAGATTGTAGAACCAATGGCACCAATGCTCTCTATGATCAGCTTTGATCACAATGCTTCTGGGTGTTTTAAGTTCCAATATTTTCTCTCTCTTTTTCTAGCTACTCGTCTTGCTCCACAGCCCCAACCTCCAACCACACTTCCTCCCACATCATCTCTCCCTCCATCACAGCCAATCCAGCACATACCCACCCCTGTCCCAGCCTCAATCGTTCCCCAACCGACTCCACCTCTACAACCCCACCCGCCCGTACAGCTCCGACCTCAGCCTCAGGTCCTTCCTCAAACATCAGTCCCGCCCCCTACACCTGTACCTGTACCTGTCCCTGTCCCTGTCCCTCAGATAGCAAAGGTGACATCCACCGCACCTCCACAGCAGATCACCACCCTCCCTGTCACCCAGACCACCGTTACCAAAGTCCAGCCCCAGATCCAGCTCCCCCCGCAGCTCCTCAGCGTCCCCGGGCTCCAGCAGCAGGTCATCTCCCACATCCAGAGTCAGGTAGCAGCCCAGATTCAAGCTCAGGTCCAGCAGGTCGGGACCACAGCCGGGATGCCCCAGCAGATCAAACTGCAACTGCCCATTCAGATCCAGCAGCAGGGCGGAGGGCAAGTCCAAGCGCACCAGATCCAGAATCTGGTGACCATCCAGACGGCCAGCGTACAGGAGCAGCTCCAGCGGATCCAGCAGCTCTGCGAACAGCAGCAGCAGAAGAAGAAACAGCAGGATGCGAAGAGAGAGCAGGCCCAACAGCACGTCAGCCAGAGCGACCTGATACAGAAACAGGTCTGGAAACTAGTATGACTCAAGTTGTTCCACAGTTTCATTTAGTTGGATAAATGTGTTATTAAGAAAGATGGGGTATTATGTAAACTTTAGGCTACGTTCGCACTGCAGCAGTATATGGTTGTTTGTGATTTGAGTGTTAAATATGGTTCTGTTCAAATTATGATTTTTGATCTGGAATTTATAGAATTTGCAACCAAATTTTGAGAGTGAGCTTGATATTTGCTATCATTTCTCACTATGGTTAGAGGCATTACCCATGAATGAAGTCAGACTATGTTGTTATGCATGTGTAAATGAGCCTTAGTTGATTTAAAACTTAGTTGATTGATATTTAAATTAGAGACAAATTTTATTATTGTAATTTTAATTCTTATTGGTAGCAATGAAAGTTTAATTTCATTTCTTTAAAATGTCTCATCCTTTGCAATATTTCAGACTTTATTGATCCCAATGGACAATTTAGTTTTGGGAATAAAACGATCAACAAAAAACAACACTAAATTCAATAACATAAATATGGGAATATGTACCTAGAAAAAATGCATAATATTGTTCATACATATAATGGACAAATTGTGATAAATATTACAATAAACTATGTATATATATAATATGACTAAATACAAAGAAAAAATAGCATTGTCCATATAATTTTCTTATTGTGTACAATTCTTTAGTGCACATTATTATTATTATTTTTTTTTTTTTTTTAAAGTTAAGTATGTTTCCTGAAAATGTAATTACTAAAAATGACTAGTGTTAATTTCGTTAATGAAATCTATAAAGAAAACTGATCTGACCTTTTTTCTGAGACGATAACGAGACGACGGCAACGTCATTAAATGATTACTGTGTCTATATCAACATGCAATATTGTTGAGAATGAGACTAAAATGTAGTTAAAAAAAACAAAATAACTTTTTTCAAATAAAATACAAAACCTAGTGTTTTACTTAATATTTGCAATCTTGCAACCATGCTCATGCGCTCTCTACACTGTGGAAGAAGCGTTGATGATCTCTATTTCTTCAAATCTTAAACGCACTCTATTTTTTGCTTAGGTGGCTCAGAAGCAGAATGTGGCCATAGAGCAGTTAAAACAGAAGAAAACCATGACTCCTGCTGAAAGAGAGGAGAACCAGAGGTAAACACTGTCAATCTCCATTCTTCCCCATTTATTCCTTTCCAAGTTATTAAAATTTTAATGACATTAGGGATTTTAAATTCCAACAAACATGAAGCGTTATTCAGTCTCATTATATTTGTTACATGTGCACCACAGATAAACCATAAGCCACTGAAGCCGTATTTATGGAGTAGAATAGACTGGCATTAATCAACCAAATCCATTGTTTGTTTGTTTGTTTTTTTGTCTGTCTGGGCAGAATGATTGTTTGTAACCAGGTGATGAAGTTCATCCTGGATAAAATCGATAAGGATGAGAGGCAGGCGGCCAAAAAGAGGAAACGGGAGGAGTCTGTGGAGCAAAAGCGCTGTAAGCAGAACGCCAGCAAGCTGTCGGCTCTGCTCTTCAAACACAAAGAGCAGCTCAAGGCTGATATCCTGAAGAAAAGAGCACTGCTTGATAAAGAACTACAGCTGCAAGTGCAGGTGAGAGGATACAGGAAGTGCGGAAACTTTACTGTTTTGAACTGATATGAGAGTTTGAGTTAATTCAAGATGTGTGTAGGGGTTTCAAGGGTTTTTTTTCTACTTTTGAGCAACTGATCAAAACTGACAGTAAAGACTTTTGTTACACATGATTTTTACTTCAAATAAATGCTGTTCTTTTAAACAGAATGAAGAACATTTCACTGTTTTCAAAAATATTAAGCTGCACAACTGTTTTCAACATCGATAATAATCAGAAATGTTTCTTGAGCACCAAATCGTCATATTAGAATGATTTCTGAAGGATCATGTGACACTGAAGCCTGGAGTAATGATGCTGAAAATTCAGCTTTGCATCACAGAAATAAGTATATAAATAAGTATATAAATATTTTAAAATAACTTTTTTAATTCGTAATAATATACCACAACATTACTGTTTTTCTTGTATTTTTGATCAAATAAATGCAGCTTTGGTGAGCAGAAGAGACTTCTTTGAAAAAATCTTACCAGCTACGAACTTTTGAAAGGTCATATGCACTTACTAATGACTGTTTTGCGGGGTTTATGACAGCACTTAGCAGTGAGAATCTGGCAATGAAGACGCATGCTTTCATTTCTCACGCACATCTCAGCTTTACTCACACACACATTCTGTTCACACCACATCAGTGTTGCCAAATAGACAGCTGAAGCTACACGCCGTATGTTGAGGCATTTACATATTTCTTTTGATTGCAGGAGGAGTTGAAGCGCGATCTCATTAAACTCCGACGAGAGAAGGAGAAAGCTCAGGCTGCGGCGGCTCAAGCTGCGGCGGCTGTCAGCGCACACGTGCACAGCGGTCTCTCCTCGTACTCGCCCCCGGTCACCTCACCCTCCGCCGCACACAAACGCAAGCGGGACGAGGAGAGAGACGCCGCCTCCAAGTCCAAACGCAAAAAGATGATCTCCACTACCTCAAAGGACAACAAGAGGGACATCAAGTTATACTGCATCTGCAAGACGCCCTACGATGAGTCTAAGTATGAGACCTTTACTGTCCTCTGATTTTAGGGGGTCATCAGGTGTTGAGAGAGATATTTACTAGAAGTTTACATTTTTGGCTTAAAATATAAACATGCAATAAGGTTTTAAAAAGAAACCTATCTATTTGCCTGTTGTTTTTATGTGTTTATGCATCATTTACTGTTATTACTATGGTAAGTACATGTAGTGTAACAAGGACAATGTAAAAAAGTGTTACCAAACATACAATAAGATTTTAAAACAAAACAATACACCTATTTATCATGTGATTTTTATCTGTTAGGAATTATTAGTTTTGTTTTCTTTAGTTACACCACTAAGAGTATTTTGGCATAAAAATATAAACATACAATAATATTTTAAAAGGTAGAAATATACCTATTTATCAGGTGTGTTTTTTTTATCTGTTAGGAATTATTTATTTGTTTTCTTTAAATACACAGATTTTTGGCATGAAAAATGTAAACATAGTATACTTTATTATATTTAGAATTCTCTGCAAAATGTTTCCTTAATATCTTAATGTAAAATTAATTTTGTGAATCAGACTTGATATCTGTCACAAACTGCTCTGAGACACGAAGGGTGAGGATCCAAATGCAGTATTTATTTAAAGGGTTATCCACAATCGTAATCCAAATCCAGGAAAGGGTCATACACAAACAAACAATCCAAACAAACATAGCCCCCTCTCAAAGGAGCGGCTTCCAGACGCTCCTAAAATTGTCCAGGAGGGAAGTGGAGCGGAGGCGGTCCTGGGATGGAGGGCCAGGCCCGTGGAGCGGAAGACTGGGGCTGAGCAGGCGGCAGGGGCGGAGCGGAGCGTGAGTCCAGAGCGGAGCCGACGCTTCAGGGGGCCAGGGTGGATCGATGCTTCAGGGGCAGAGGCGGCCATCTTGTCTGTAGACACATGCGTGGAGGCTGCCATCACGGGACGAGACTCTGGAAGGGCGGCCATCACGTGACGAGACTCTGGAAGGGCGGCTATCACTTGACGAGACTCTGGAAGGGCGGCCATCACTTGACGAGACTCTGGAAGGGCGGCCATCACGTGACGAGACTCTGGAAGGGCGGCCATCACTTGACGAGACTCTGGAAGGGCGGCCATCACTTGACGAGACTCTGGAAGGGCGGCCATCACTTGACGAGACTCTGGAAGGGCGGCCATCACGTGACGAGACTCTGGAAGGGCGGCCATCACTTGACGAGACTCTGGAAGGGCGGCCATCACGTGACGAGACTCTGGAAGGGCGGCCATCACTTGACGAGACTCTGGAAGGGCGGCCATCACGGGACAAGACTCTGGAAGGGCGGCCATCACGGGACGAGACTCTGGAAGGGCGGCCATCACGGGACGAGACTCTGGAAGGGCCGCGGGCATCTTGGCCGAGGGGTCACGGGATGGAGTTGATGTGTTTGTGCCTTCCCACATACACAAAATAGCCGTGGCCATGATCAGCGCTGTATCGCGCGGCAGGCAGTACGTGGAGAAGCTCAGGCTTGGCAGGCATGACGTGACATGAAGCTCAGGATCAGTAGGCATGATGTGAAGTGACTCAGGCTGAGAGGATACTGTGGGCTTGCGGGGCTCCTCATCCGCAAAGCCCACAGGAAATGACGAGCCGCTCAACAAAAGGGCAAAGTCAATATATTGAACTAGAGTGTGAGGGGTATTGTCAGGCATGAGGTAATTAAGACAAAACATGTCCTTTAAGACAGCATCAATAAAGTCGACCCCATGGCAAAGCTCACAAAACTCTTTACGTAGTCATCAATCGGATGGTTACCTTGGTGGAGGCGGAAGAGTCAAACTGCTGGGTCCATGTCAACGAAGTCTTCTGTCACGAATTGCTCTGAGACACGAAGATTGAGGATCCAAATGCAGTATTAATTTAAAGGGTTATCCACAATCGTAATCCAAATCCAGGCAAGGGTCATACATAAACAATTCAAACAATCACAACAAGGCAGGGAACACGGGCAAAAGAGTAATCCACGGTACAGGCAAGAAATCCAAAAACCAGGGGACATGAAACCAGGGAGAATGCTCAGAATTGCAGTGTGACACTAAACAAGACTTTGCAGGGAATGACAGAAAGAACCAGGCTTATATAGGGTGAGCAAACAAGAAGATGAGAGACAGGTGAAAACAATGAGTGATGATGAGTCCAGGCAGTGAGTTATGGGAAATGTGGTATGTGAGGGAATGACAATAGTCTGTTGTGGAGTGCCCTCTGTTGATTTTCAAGGGCACTCCAGCTAGTGACTGTTACAATATGAATACATCTGGTGTAAAAGAATATTATACTTTGTGGATATTTTATACTTTTGTTTTGTGTAGTTAGTTTCCTTGGGTTACTTTGAGTAGCAAAAAATCTTTAAGAAAATTATTTTAATTTATTACTTGGTTTGAACATTTATCAGAGACAAATGGTTAAAACTCACATTTAGATTCTACATATTTTGCAACTACTATGTAAGATAATTTAATTTTAAGACAGTTGCACACACAAAAAAAAGCATTTTGCAAAATGCAGAAATGTAAATAATGTTAGAATTGTCTACTGAAGCCATACAAATATAACTGGTTTTGAAAGATGAAAATCTTGATATCAATCTAATGTTGGTATGTTCTTGACTTAGGTTCTACATTGGTTGTGACCTCTGCTCTAACTGGTATCATGGCGAGTGTGTGGGCATCACAGAGAAAGAGGCCAAGAAGATGGATGACTACATCTGTTCAGAATGTAAACGAGCTCAGGAGGGCAGCACAGAGGAGCTCTACTGCATCTGCAGAACCCCATACGACGAGTCGCAGTAATCATGCTTCTGCAGTTTCATCACATTTATTTCGAAAGGTACACGTGAGAGCATGCTTTCTGACATGATTGTGCCTGCTTCTACTTTAGGTTCTACATCGGTTGTGATCGCTGTCAGAACTGGTACCACGGGCGCTGTGTGGGCATCCTACAGAGCGAAGCCACACACATCGACGAGTATGTGTGCCCGCAGTGCCAGTCTACAGAGGATGCCATGACGGTCCTGACGCCACTCACAGATAAAGACTATGAGGGGCTGAAGCGAATCCTGCGCTCCTTACAGGTTTGTATGAAAACAAATACGGTTTCATGGTTGTTTTGAATTTTAGAGCTGGTGTTTTGTTTGGAATTGAACACAATCCAAATTTGTATGATTGGTACAATTGGTACCTAATTGTGGTTAGGTTAGATAACTGTGTTGTTGTAATCCGTTTCACCTGTACAATCACACCTGTGTGATTAGAACATTCGTCATGTGATTAACTGCTAAATTCAAACGTGCTTTGGCTGGCGCTGAGCCAGAGACTGACAGCGAGCCAGAGACTGACACCCTCTGCGCTTGTCATATTTCACAACTAGTCAGTGTTTTCAACTATGTAATGTTTTAGACATTTAAATACACATAAGAACTAGGCACTAATAATTCTTTTGAATATAATTTGAATATTATTTATATCAGATTTATATCAAAGTTTGCTCTATTCTTCTCCTAGTTCACCGGTCGTGTATTTCGGGAGAGATCGATGAATTTACGATTAATATACGATTCTCTGAAGTGCTGCGCAAACTAACATTGCGGCGTTCGTCGCGCGACTAACGTGATCATTAAAAAGGAGTTTAAACAAAGAAACACATTCACTTACATATATTTGAGAATCAGAATATCAGTTTTTGAATATTTTGAATAAAAAAAGAAAAATGAAATAAAAGCAATCAGTAATGCAACGCTATTGTGGCTGCGGTTTCCAATGATTTCTATTGTATGGTCAAAAATTATAATGGCAGTTATTGGGAACAGAAACAAATTTTATAATCATTGTAAATGTTTCCTGTATGTTAGTCCCATAAGATGGCGTGGCCATTCCTGGAACCAGTGGATCCAAATGATGCTCCAGATTATTATGGGATCATCAAGGAACCGATGGGTATGAGTTTTTGTTCCTGCTTTTTTGTATGACCAGAATCATTTTGACTTGTAATAGAGAATTTTATATATTTTAAAGAGGTAGTTCCTAAATTATTATACTGTATTATATTACATTATTTTATAGATGACTTGTAAACAATATTTTGACCAATTTGCACCAATTAGATTTTTTTTTATTATTAATGATCCATTTTGATCATATATTTATTTTTAATCATTTATCTATTTTTTAGTAATTGGGTTTCTTTTTTTCTTCTTTTTTGTGTGTTCCTGTTATCTTCAGACCTCTCTACGATGGAGGAGAGGATACAGAAACGCTTTTACAGCAAACTCACAGAGTTCGTAGCGGACATGACCAAAATCTTCGACAACTGCCGCTACTACAATCCCAGCGACTCGCCTTTTTACCAGTGTGCTGAGTTCCTGGAGTCTTTCTTTGTACAGAAACTCAAAGTTTTCAAAGCAAGCAGGTAACGTCTGCTCCCACTCATACAATAGAGCAGCATAGGATGTTGTTAGGATATTAGTTTACCCAAATTTAAAGTTTTGTCATTCTCTCACCCTCATGTTGTTGCAAACCGACATCACTTTATGACCAATACCCATTATTCTAATGTTTGGGTGTCGCATAACTGTTATGCTGAACTGATTTTAATAGTTTTTCCCCCTACTTTTCCAAACGAATAAATGATTTAAAACTATAATTTAGTGATGCACCGATGTATTGGCCGGTTGTTTAACCGATGATCAGGGCCAATTATATCCTGTCAATCAAAAGGGGGTTGGAAAAATGTGTCAAACTGCAGCTCATAATGTGTGTGAAGAAACTCTCTATTGTGTTGAATTTAGGGCTGTCGAAGTTAATGCAACAATAACGCATTAACAGTTTTTTAAAAAAGCATCATTAAAGCATGCTCTATTCGACACTATGAATCACCTGTAGTTCAAGACAGGGTTGCCAGATCTGCGGTTATTCACTACACCAAACATTATTTATAGCACGCTTCTTATCCAATAATCGCAAACAGCTTTGTTACTTCTGATAAGAAACAAAGTCTCAGCTTTCAAATTCTGTCCACTTTATAAAAAATTCAAACAGTAAATGCCATTTTGATGCTCTTAAATGACATGACAGATCGTGTAGTCGTAGCTCTTTGCTTTCACTTTAATAAAATATAGCGCATAAAACATTCATGACATCAAAAGGTATGTTGAAAGATAAAGCGCAACTTATGTCAACCAATCGCTCAATCTGTTTCAATCGTGGAAAGACGTCAATAAAACAGCTTGTGAACAATGTCACTTAACGTTGCTTTTACACCAGGAAAGTTATCCAGTGTTCACAGTTTATCAGTTAGCTATAAAAACACTTGAGAGGAGCTTATTTATTGTTATATATTTGAATAAATTAGTCACGAAGGCAAGTGTTTATGAAAACTACCTTGTATGCAACTGAGTTGTGTACAAACAGTTTAGTTTTTATTTCCGTGTAATTGCTATATCTGAAAATAGAAAATAGCAGTTGAATATGATCGTTTTGTCTCTACCATAATATCAGAGGTTTAAATGATCAACAATGTACAAAATGGGGGGGGGGGGGTATAGTTTACAGCATTAGTTGGGAGAGTTTTTTTTCTTTAAGACAATCAAACTATCGGCATCTGAAGATATCATTCTGAATATTAATTATGCTGTCGGTATCTGTGGTATCTATACTATAATTACTGTAGTAACATAATATGCAAAATAATATTTCCTATGTTCATCTTTGTTTAAATTAATCCACATATTTTGTGTAATTATCCAAACAATACATTAAATGTGTTACATTGACCAATCAAATGATATGAAGAATCTGTTTACCAAATCACAATTGTGAATATTGGTTAAAATGGTCAAACGGATTATTGATTTAAGCCACAAACAGCTGTTACAGTGGTTTTACTACAGGGAAAAGAATGTTCTTAGGTGTTTTTTTGCCATACTATTAGTTTTTCCATACTAAAATGTGCCACTGTAGTGTAGTGTGTAGTTTGCGCTAGTGTTGAATTCACAATTTTCCTTTATCTTTTCCATTGCATTGGCTTCCATACATCCAAGTTTTGTCTTGTGCCTGCTTATCTTGTCTTTGTTCACTCTACTTGTTTTTCACTCTATGAATGATTCTGCTTTGAATATATTTTTAATTCAGAGGCTGTAGTCATCATCTAACCTCTGATTTCTCTGTCTGGCATTTCATCCTCTTCATTCTGTCCTTATTTCAACTACAGTCTGCTGATAACATAACTTTTTGTGTTTGTGCTTCTTCATGCATGTCATTCATACAACCCATTGTCCTTTCTTGCAGATTGTGATGTCATAAGTCATAGTGGCTGAAGGGGCGGAGTCATTCTTTATTAGAGAATCATGGAACTTGCTGTTTTATTAACAGCGGAAACCGGTGTACATTTAAGAAAACTGTTTGGAGAATGAAAAACTTGTCAAAAAAGCCAAAACTCCAGTGAAGCCTTTGACAATCAGAGAGCGGCAGCCATGTTGAAGCACTGTGAACACACAAAAATCAAGGGAAATGCTGTCTGTGCATATTTGAACCTGTTTTGTTTTTTTCCCCCCCATTACGGTCACATGATGTTATTTATGATGTTTATGGATGCATGATCATATTTATCACATGGATTGGCTGATTAAAGACATTTTAAGACTTCTGTTCAGTTTTATTGTAATGTGCTTAACAACAGTTTGTTTCAGCTGGTTCACTGATCTGTCCAGGTTTTCATTGAGAGGACTAATGAATTTGCTGATTTATGCATAGTTTTTGCAGAATGCATATGTGCAAATGTTGAGCAGAATCTACACGGTTTCAGTTGGCTTGAAAATAAAGTGAAATTAAGAGTTTTAAATCCTTTTATTAGGAAGTTGAAATAAAGGACCATGCTTTCAAAACAAGTTTAAATGGTATGTTTTTTGTTTTGTTTTTCATCTCTTCACCAGCACCAATTTAAACGACTGAAAGTCATTCCCGGTGTATTACACCAACATGGCTGCCATTCCTTTAACCCCTGAGGCTATTTTTATGTTTCCATGCTGCAGATTTCATTTTCCACTTGTCTCATTTTATTTGTGAATATTCAATAAAATCAAAGGGCTCTTAACCTCATTCTCTCTGTATTCTCTAGGTCTCATAACAACAAGCTACAGTCATCCGCCTCATAGAATACAACCACATGCTGTTCTAAATAAACTTTGAACATTTAATTCAAGATGGAACTCTATCCCAGTCAGCCAGTATCGCACATAGCCACAGCGTTTGGTGGAATATTGGACATTAAAAGCTGTGGGTTTGGATCAAGAATGGACAGTTTACATTTATGATTGTTAAAGCAATGAGTTTTGACTGGGATCATGCTCTCCTAAAGGATTTCTTTGTGGATTAAATGCCTACAAAAATTTTTTGTGAGTTTTTAAAACCCTTCGGAACCATGTTCACATTACCCAGGACAGCAGGAGTCTATCATGGGTGCACCTGTTGTTTTTTTCCCCTTCATATGATTCAGCATACTACTTCAGAAGTGGAATGTGGACACAATCGGCTAATTGGTTTTTAAGCAATGGGGTAGCACAGGTTACCTAAAATAAGAAGGTGTTGCTTTAAGAATGCATTGAGGACTGATGAAAGTGCTAGTTGAGAAGGTTTCCTGTTTGTATAACTTGTCTTTAACTTTTTTTTTTTTTTTTGTATTACAACTGAAGAAATATTGATGTATATGAAACAAATAAATGGAGGGGACAGGATTCTCTCTTCTACATTGATTAAGATGTCTCTATATTCTCTTCATTTGAAAATTAATAACACTAATGTGATCCTCAGTAGACCCCTAAAGAATCTGGCTATTTAGATTTGAAATTCCTATTTTTCTTTTAATTGTATGTTTGTGGATACATAAATGATCTAACACAATCATTAATATTTTGTCTAGATAATTGTGTTAAAAGACAAAATGAAACCACACTTATTTTCTCATGTTTATAGTTAAGGATATGCTTATAACACTTGTGTTATATTTTTATGGCAATAACTGTTTTGTTCCAATCTTTGATCTAATTAATGAATTTCTTTAATCAATTAAAGTGTTCATTAACAATTTGAAAGTTGTGTCACCATTAACCAGTTTTTTTCGTTATCAAACAAATAATTTCCTGTTATATGGTGAGTAGCCTACACGTACGCCAAATGATTATTTAATTTACAGAAATACTAAATGCTTTTTTGAATTGAGGCACGATATCTTCTGTTATTTTTGACTGTTTATTTTTCAGCATAATGGATTTAAGCGTTCTGTATACAGTGTAACACGTGGGGTAATGGCTTTTCTTCCACCATGGATTTTAAATTTCAGAAAGCCCAGCATTGTCGCCATTGACCAATCAGAATTAAACCTGAAGCCGTTTTGTCCCGCCCCTTTGTGATACGTACACTCTTTTCTACCCTATTTTTTACAGTCTCTACCAAAGCACTTTCTACCGATTTAAGATGCATTTTAACAGAATACATATATTTAACTAATATTAAATAGTACATAATTTTACAGTTTTGCAATTATATTGTATTGTTTAAAGTCATGTATAAAATAAAAGAATTGCACGTGTATACTAAATGGAAAATAAACTATTCATTAAAGTTAACTAGGTTAACATTATATAGGGAACATTAAGTCAGATCATCAAATCAATAAAACAATCAGATGTCAAAGTCATATGTAAATATATATTTATAATCTGAAAATATATAATCGGGTAATTTGAGTGCAATTTCTTTTTAATCGTAAATTATTCCCAGTTCCCAGCAATCTATTTGGCATTCTCGCCAGATCTCGCGGTAATACATAAGCCACGTCCCCACGCCAGCAGTGTGATTTTTCAAAACGGTCCAATGGGAAAGTGCTTTTGCTCGAACGGACCAATCAGATTCTCCATAGCGCGTGTTTAAAGGTCTGTTTCATACTTCCACCTTCACAGTCCTTTGGTTAGAAGCGGTAAGTTCCTTCTTTTTTAAAAAGTTGGTTTAGAATGTAGTTTTTCTAGTATTAGTAAGTAAAAATATCTGATTTCTGAATTGTGAACTGATAGTGATGCACCTTATGTCGATCTTTACACGAACATGTTTTTTTTATTTTTTATTTCAGGTTGCGATAAACTGTGATTAATCAAACGTCATTAAAATGTCTGCTGCAAACGAGAACACTGCACGACTTACTCAGTTCAAAAACAAAGGGAAAGATGCAACTGTAAGTAATAAACATGCTGCTACAACAAAAAGTGCTGATATCAATTGTTTTCTTTCAAATGTGCCGCAGTTGTGTTTCATATAAATGTAAAATACTTATGTAGGAGCTGAGACGTCGAAGGATCGAAGTAAATGTTGAACTTCGTAAAGCAAAGAAAGACGATCAGATTTTGAAAAGGAGAAACGTGAGCATTCTACCGGATGAGGCCACCTCTCCCCTTCAAGAGAAAAGCCAGAACTGTCAGGTAGGTAGATGATATATCTTGTTGCATAATTCATGTTTAGGTATTTGACATCGTAAGATAATTGTCCTTTTCAATCAGGCTCCGCACTGGACTGTAGAGGAAATCGTAAATGGTGTGAACAGTAATAACTTGGAGACTCAAGTCCAGGCCACCCAAGCTGCCAGGTAATGCCTAAAAGATTTTTCATGTGCAAAAATATGCTTTTATATCAATGTTTTTCATATTATGATTTGTGCTATCGAAATGTAGGAAGTTGCTGTCAAGAGAGAGACATCCACCTATTGACCGTATCATCAGCGCTGGTCTGATTCCCAAGTTTGTGAACTTCTTGAGCCTGGCAGACTCTCCTCCCATACAGTTTGAGGCAGCCTGGGCTCTGACTAACATTGCATCTGGAACATCTGACCAGACCAGCGCTGTGGTTCAGGGAGGGGCCGTCCCAGCATTCATCGGCCTTATTTCTTCACCACATGCTCATATTAGCGAGCAGGCAGTCTGGGCCCTTGGAAACATAGCTGGTGGGTGCATAGCCATTAGCATTTCATTTAAATGAGATTCATTAATGGTGGCAACTTTGTTGCGTGAGGTTGAATTTGTTTTTGTTTTAATAGGTGACGGCTCTGCGTATAGAGATAAAGTCATTAAGCATGGTGCGATCGCCCCCCTATTAGCTCTGCTGGCTGTTCCTGACTTCTCTGTATTCCCTGTAAGTTTGTTTAAATAAAAAAAAAAACTTAACTTTAAGGTATCTAAAATATTTTAAAAATAATTCTCAACTGGGTAGTCACAATTTAAAAAAATGTGTATTTGAATAATGTGAAATGATTTGAGAACTACTTTGAACCACAGATTGAATGTCATGGCTCAACTTGACTATAAGCTCATGATGATCGTTTATAGAATATACTAAATTTAACGTGTATATAAAAAAACGTATGTAAATTAGAATCTTTTTTTTTTTTTTTTTTTCTCCTATTGTGTTTTGGGTTTAAACTGCTATTTAAAATGTAGTGAGCATACTTTAACAGTAGGTGGCATCGAAACTTTAATATTTTGGCCTGACTAACCAGTCTGTCTACTTCTGCAGTCTGGTTACCTGAGGAACGTCACCTGGACCCTGTCAAACCTGTGCCGCAATAAGAACCCTGCACCACCTCTAGAGGCAGTGAAACAGATACTGCCAACACTTATCCGCCTTCTGCATCATGATGATAAAGAGGTTCTGGCGGACACCTGCTGGGCCATCTCATACCTCACTGATGGGCCCAATGAAAGGATTGAGGTGGTGGTGCAGACTGGTGTGGTCCCTCAACTTGTGAAGCTACTGGGATCAGGAGAACTTTCCATAGTGGTAAGTTGGTGGGAAGTAATGCTCGTACAGGACAGTTATAGGAGTGTATGTATGCTTTTCCTTTTTCTTTTTTCCCACAGACCCCTTCACTGCGTTCCATCGGTAACATCGTCACTGGGACAGATGAACAGACCCAAGCAGTGATCAACTCTGGTGCTCTTTCCATGTTCCCTGCTCTGTTGCGCCACCACAAGAACAACGTTCAAAAGGAGGCTTCCTGGACCTTGTCCAACATCACGGCTGGCAGGGACTATCAGATTCAGGAGGTCATCAATGCTGGCATTGTACCTTACTTGGTGGAAGTTCTCAGACGGGTATGTTGCCACCGTATAAGTACACAATATAAGACTTGTCCATGAAGCTGTCTTTTTATTAATTTTTAACCATTTTCTCATACTTCATGCAGGGTGACTACAAGACCCAGAAGGAAGCTGTATGGGCAGTGACCAACTACACCAGCGGAGGCACAGTAGAGCAAGTGGTTTACCTTGTTCAGGCCAATATACTAGAGCCCTTGTTGAACCTGCTCTCCACTAAGGACAGCAAAACTATTCTTGTCATCTTGGATGCGATCACCAATATCTTTTTGGTATGATTCCTTTAAAGCCAGCATGGAATGAGAATTTCCTTTTTTTTTAATGCATTTTATAGATCTTACTTTTTTTTTTTTTTCTTGTAATGCTTAAATTACTTCTCTCTTGTGATTTTTGTATTTAGGATTAAGACTTCTATCATTTTAATCTGCTAATATTGCCCCTTCAAGCTCACGTTCATCTGCTTCCTATAGATTCTTTTTTTGAGTGTTTCATTTGAATGTTCATCACAATATGGAACAATGTATATTGCTACTGCTGTTTCATTGTGACTTTAAATCAGGGATTTTATACCATCAGTGTCAAACCTGCCTCTTATTTGTCTAGATTTTTTTTCTGATCTTATTTTAAGGCTGGTGAGAAGATTGGTGAGGTCGATAAACTGTCCCTGATGATGGAGGAATGTGGCGGCCTGGACAAAATTGAAGCTTTGCAGTCGCATGAAAATGAAATGGTCTATAAGGCCTCCCTCAACCTTATTGAAAAGTACTTCTCTGGAGAGGTCGGTTGACTTTCAAAATCTTTAGTGATGCATTATTCGTGTAGGTTTGCTCAATTTGTGTATTAATGGTTTGCTTATATTAATTGGCAAAAATAAGCATCTCAACCCTCTTTAAATGTTTTGAACTTAAATGTTTCATACTTAATAACCTGCTTTCTTATGCTTAAGAACCTGCTTTTCCTAAATGCATGATATTTATTTCCATCTTGCAGGAGGAAGAGGATGAATGCGTCGCCCCTGAAGCTACAACTGATGGCTATGCATTCCAGATCAATGACAACCAAAGCACTTTCAACTTCTAAATATCTGTTCAGTGTGTTTGTGTATGATTGTCCTGATAATTTCTGAACACCACTTGTCTTGTTCATGTAAGTCTTTGTGATGACCTCATTCTCTGAGTTGTACATACTAATCTGTTTCAATTTTATTTGTTGTAAATAAAAAAGTAAAAGAACATTTTTGTGTGTGTGTATCTTTATCCAAGACTTTAAAAAATATATAAATAATGGTGGGAAAATGAGTGAATCCAAAGGCCATATGTTATCTATAAGTATGGATTACAGAGCTCTATGAATAACAAGTGGGTCTGATGTCACCTTTTGGGCGGTTTTAGTGACTCAGTAGATGCCAGACACCTAACAAACCACATTTCCTCAATTCAGTCGCCTGTAGCGAATACTAGCGATACAACTTCTCCCTCAAGGTCTCCTTGGAAGGGCAGCAGAAGAACCCGAGTGCGGTTTGTTCGTGGAAAATGCGGAGAAATTCAGGAGGTCTCTGTAAGCGGATCTTTTTAGGGAACGTCGTGGATTTACTTTCGCAGAGGGTAGAAATACGAGCAGCACGTTAAAGCCGAGTGTATGTAGACATGGCAGGGCTGTACACATCCGGGCCACAGGACCGTGACTCCATTCGTTTCTGTTCACTGTGAAACTGGCGTTGAGAGGAATCAAAAAGCAACTCAATTAGCACATTCGACTCGATCAGTAATAGTCATCCTGGATAAGGGACAAGGACATGTCTAATCAAGGAGTTAGAAGAAATGGACCCGTCAAGTTGCGTTTAACAGGTAAGGAATTTGCGATATCGCACAGTTTCATCTGAAACTGGCTAGCTGGCTAACAGCTATTGCTGTAAGTCATTGTGGGGTTCAATCTTTACATGTGCACTTCCATGTAAATGCCCTCTAGTGTGTTTAATTGTCAGTTAATAATTTTTTTTTTTTTTTTGCTTTATGGTGAATATGTGACCAAAACTGGCGTTTTTGCAGCGTTGCGTTCTTTAGCGGGCTGGACACCGTCATAATGGAGCCTTCTATGGAGCGCGAAAGCAACAATAACAATTATTATGGGTTTATTGTTTACGTTCTCTAAGTTGCGTTGCGTGTAACTTAGGCTGTGCTTTTTACAGCGAATACACGTAGCTACATGCGCACGGATCCAGGGCTTTTAATAAATACTTGGCGATTGGTTTCACGAACGATACCTATGGTTTATTGACAAATATCGTTTTATAATTTCCTAAACGCGCACATTTAAATGTGTTTTTATGTAGCCAGTTGCGCCAAATCCAAGATGTGGGTTTTAAGAAATCATGTTGCTTTAATCACATTAATCCTAGTCTGCAAGTGTTTAATCTCATTGTATTTGAAATGTTTGCACCATGTGGCACAGACATAGCCTACTATTTGACCAATTACTTGTAACTAGTTACACCATGTCGCTTTCTTTTTTTTTACCGGTATCGATTTTACATAAAAACTGTCCAAATTTTATCACGGTTCTTAAGTCACGATACCATGTTATTGTGATTATAAACGTTTCGCGAGATGCTGAGTATTGCAATAAAATATAGCCTATTGCAATTTATTTAAATAAAAAATCATTTGCAAATGTCCCCAAAGGAAATACATGGGAAAAGTTTGTTTTTTTGTAGGCTAAGTTCTCAGTCTGTTCAATTCACATCTTCATATCCATCTCCTTCATCCCTTCCTTGTTCAATATTTTTCCTTTTTCTCTTTTATATATTTTAATAGAAATTACAGCTTTTCTAAACAACGTTTCAATTTCAATGTTTGCAAACTCAATTCAGTGTGTTTGTTTTTACAAAACATATTGTTTTAAGCTGTTTTACAAAGAACAACCTTACTCACACTTTAATGAACATGTGACACTCTAAGCACAATTTAAATTATGAAATGTGATTATGTGCTGAATCATATCTCTATCGTGGGTTTTAGGAAATTTACATACATTTCCCATTAACAGATACTTAAAAGCATTGAATTCTAGCTTGTGCGCTGTCCCCCCCCACATTGTGGAATAGTCTACACAATAACACAAAACAGTTTGAATACAAAAAGAATAGCTGGCAGCTGGTTTGCAGTGCAGATGTGATGTGATGGCATGTTAAATTAACACATTTATTGACTACTCCGAGCATTCCATGTTCAGAAATATGCAAGAACGTGCTTCCTTTACTCACAGTTCACAGTTAGCACTGATTTACCCTATATTGTTTGTGAAATTAGTCTAAATGAAAGATTTCAATTTATTATAATTTCACGCACTATAAGCGTGGTTTTTACAATAAGATATGCACAGTATTCGTAATCTCGAGCTGAAATTCAGGCCCTGAAAAGATCAATACTTGGCGTCCGTGTATTGATACAGTATCCCCATGCAAAATATCATGATACTACTCTGTATCGATTTTAGAAAACCGATTTCTGCTCCACATGTGAGTAACATTGGTTTTACTGTTTCAGATAAAAAGACATCCACTCTTGCATTTTGGGGGTGGAGCAATGAAGGGAGGGGTGTATTTGTTTGGGTTGTTTTCAATCTCAATATATATTGGGATATCTCAATAACATATTGGGATATGTTTCTCAGAAATCGCTTACTGCACCTTTAATATTAGATCTACTGATGAATGGCAACATTTTGTTCCAAATCTTTGCCTCGAGTTTTGTCCACTTTGTAACCTGAGATTTTGTAGACTACTTTTTTTATTCAAAATATTTTTAATAATTTTTATTATTAAAATATCCATAATGATTAGCCTATGCTTTTGTTGTACTCTAATTTATCATTGTGCTAAAATGAAAATTTGAAACCTAAATCTTGAAGAAACAGTCAGTTGTCAGTTGATCGATAATTTGTAAAAAGCACTGCTGTTTCCTGTTGAGCTCGTGGTTGTGTTGTTGAGTGGTGTTCTTTGAAGACCCACCAAATGGCGATGAAACCCTATGTTGAAGAACCAAAAATGTGAATATCGGTGAAAAATATTGGTCAACCTTAATATCAGCCTGTCTCTATAAAAGTTGCTGTTCATGACCTCAGGGAATGCTTTCCACAATGAAGTACTGTGCAGTGAAATCAACCTCCAAGTATGCAGCAGGATGTTGTAGTATTCATCGTGACCCAGTAGTGTGGTTGTGGGAGGAAGCAGCAGTCTGTGAGACTGGAAGATTCGTCTGTGGGGCTGTGGAGATGTCTGGCTCTCGCATATAGAAAGAGCT
This sequence comes from Gila orcuttii, assembly GCA_026230005.1. Lineage (NCBI taxonomy): Eukaryota > Metazoa > Chordata > Actinopteri > Cypriniformes > Leuciscidae > Gila > Gila orcuttii. The sequence continues at coordinate 22,040,891 of JAPDVR010000003.1, forward strand.
TATTTTCTTCCCTGGTTGCTGTTGCACCCTTAAATGAGCTATTTTCACTGCACTGTGGGTTGAAATTAGGATAAAAAAAATTACAATGACTGACCTGCTGTCATCTCGCAGCTTCCTACCGGTTCCCAGTGCTGCACTATATAGGAGATTAACCTAGTTGTGCCACGGTGCAACTAATTTTTCAGAAATCAAGACGTCCTCTTTGGTTGCAAGCGTTTTAATGTCTCTCTGATGTGTTTTATTTTGAAGACGACTTCACACTGTCTGATGTACATGCATACAGATGTTTTTTCCCATTTCAGTGGCAATGGCATCAAAGGCTGTGGATTACAGTGATTTTACCATGGTTTGCTTCACATTTTGGCTAACACCTCTTTGGTAAAATCACTAAAGCATACCTTCTCTTGGCTAATTTACCCTTTTCACAGACTGTCACAGAACGTTTGCACAGTTCTTAATGTCGTAAATCTAGCAAAGTGTTTTATTTTCATGAAAAATAATATATTTATAACAGAGAAATAGTTAACTCTGCTGCTCGAGTGTTTCTAATACGGCTGAGGGAGTCATGGGAAATTTGACGTATTTCTCTCATCTGACCAGCGTAATCAATCTCTCAATATTTTTTTTTTTTTTTTTTTTTTTTTTTTTTTTTTTTTTTTTTATCTTTTGCTGTTGGAGCAATTAGGAATGCAAAGATTATGTGTCTACTAGTTTCCGTTCATCACTATAGAAGTCTACCCAACAATGACAACTTCTGCTTCTGAGAACCCCAGTAATGTGAAAAGGGGTTCATGGCTTTAATGGATTTTTACTGCCCGATTTGTTTAAATTGTGATCCATGAGCCCACTTTTAAGGATAACCACTTCCTAGTGGTCTTACTTCCTTCATGTACAATTTAGTCATTTTGCTTTATTAAAAGGTAGGGCTTCCCCCCTAATAGTTGACTAAATGTTAGGCTAGTTGACAAGAGGCAGTTTAGTCAATCAAATTTTAATCGGTCAGTTATTCACAGAAAAAAAATAATTGTGAAGTATTTTTTCTCAGCCATTACCACGGCTGGTCCATGTGGTAATTGGGTCAATGACGTGACGCTCATTTTTGTGTGTCCATATGGTTTAATTAAATTTAAAATGGTTAAAATTTCAAAATAAAATGGCAAATTACTTGCATACATGCTCTTTTTTTGAGGTCTATAATTTCTGGTTTTAATACATTTTGAGAGAATATTTGGGGGATGATTGCAAAAATGTCTATGTGGTGTAACCGTCAAAACTTTGTACCAAATAATTGTTCTTGTTTAAAAAAAGTGAAATTCTCAATAAAACACCATATCGGCTAGTTTGGCATAATCTTACATTAGAACTATTTATCAGTAAATAAAAGTAAATGGAACACCATTGATGTGAATATTATAATTAATTTGGGGAATCATGTGAGTCAAGTAAAATTCCTGAAGTGTCAAGGTGGTGTAACCACCATTCAAGGAGTCATCTTGTTAATATTGTGTAAGAAGACCATGTGACAGGAAATTATATCACAGAGACGGACCCCCGGTGAAATTAACTGCTGCATGCAAATGTTATTAACTCATTTTAAAATGTGAGATAATTTGACAATTTTGGGGTATGGTCAGGTATTCTTAAGTATATGTCAAATAGTATGACCCCGGGCATACATTGATAATTCATCATTATTATAAAAATGATTATTAACTTTAAAAATTACATTTCAAATATTACCACCAAGGCCACATGGTTACATAGGTGTCCATGATAATGCCTGTCAAATTAGATTTTAAACTGAAATGTCAAATGGTGTAACCGGTTACACCTATTGACTCCTATTACAAGCCTTTCTGTTAGGGGCTGATTAAAATTTTGATATAAACTAACCTACTATTTGGAACTCTTTTCAAGTGTTCAATGTAACCAATGTAACCTAATTGGTTCTTGTGGAAGCTCAAATGTGCAAGAATGAACCTTGTTGGTTCTTGCGGAAGCTCAAACGTGCTGCGTAACACGAGAATGAACCTCATTGGTTCTTGTGGAAGCTTAAACGTGCTGCGTAACATGAGAATGAACCTCATTGGTTCTTGCTGAAGCTTAAACGTGCTGCATAACACGAGAATGAACCTCATTGGTTCTTGCTGAAGCTCAAACGTAATGTGTAACACGAGAATGAACCTCATTGGTTCTTGCTGAAGCTTAAACGTGCTGCATAACACGAGAATGAACCTCATTGGTTCTTGCTGAAGCTTAAACGTGCTGCATAACACGAGAATGAACCTCATTGGTTCTTGCTGAAGCTTAAACGTGCTGCATAACACGAGAATGAACCTCATTGGTTCTTGCTGAAGCTTAAACGTGCTGCGTAACACAAGAATGAACCTCATTGGTTCTTGCTGAAGCTTAAAAGTGCTGTGTAACACGAGAATGAACCTCATTGGTTCTTGCTGTAGCTCAAACGTGCTGCGTAACACGAGAATGAACCTCATTGGTTCTTGCTGAAGCTCAAACGTGCTGCGTAACACGAGAATGAACCTCATTGGTTCTTGCTGAAGCTCAAACGTGCTGCGTAACACGAGAATGAACCTCATTGGTTCTTGCTGAAGCTCAAACGTGCTGCGTAACACGAGAATGAACCTCATTGGTTCTTGCGGAAGCTTAAACGTGCTGCGTAACACAAGAATGAACCTCATTGGTTCTTGCGGAAGCTTAAACGTGCTGCGTAACACAAGAATGAACCTCATTGGTTCTTGCTGAAGCTTAAACGTGCTGCGTAACACGAGAATGAACCTCATTGGTTCTTGCTGAAGCTCAAACGTGCTGCGTAACACGAGAATGAACCTCATTGGTTCTTGCTGAAGCTCAAACGTGCTGCGTAACACGAGAATGAACCTCATTGGTTCTTGCTGAAGCTCAAACGTGCTGCGTAACACGAGAATGAACCTCATTGGTTCTTGCTGAAGCTCAAACGTGCTGCGTAACACGAGAATGAACCTCATTGGTTCTTGCTGAAGTTTAAACGTGCTGCGTAACACGAGAATGAACCTCATTGGTTCTTGCTGAAGCTTAAACGTGCTGCTTAACACGAGAATGAACCTCATTGGTTCTTGATGAAGCTCAAACGTGCTGCATAACACGAGAATGAACCTCATTGGTTCTTGGGGAAGCTCAAACGTGCTGCGTAACACGAGAATGAACCTCATTGGTTCTTGCAGAAGCTCAAACGTGTTGCGTAACACAAGAATGAACTTCATTGGTTCTTGCTGAAGCTCAAACGTGCTGCGTAACACGAGAATGAACCTCATTGGTTCTTGCGGAAGCATAAACGTGCTGCGTAACACGAGAATGAACCTCATTGGTTCTTGCGGAAGCTTAAACGTGCTGCGTAACACAAGAATGAACCTCATTGGTTCTTGCGGAAGCTTAAACGTGCTGCGTAACACAAGAATGAACCTCATTGGTTCTTGCTGAAGCTTAAACGTGCTGCGTAACACGAGAATGAACCTCATTGGTTCTTGCTGAAGCTCAAACGTGCTGCATAACACGAGAATGAACCTCATTGGTTCTTGCTGAAGTTTAAACGTGCTGCATAACACGAGAATGAACCTCATTGGTTCTTGCTGAAGCTTAAATGTGCTGCGTAACACGAGAATGAACCTCATTGGTTCTTGCTGAAGCTCAAACGTGCTGCGTAACACGAGAATGAACCTCATTGGTTCTTGCGGAAGCTCAAACGTGCTGCGTAACACGAGAATGAACCTCATTGGTTCTTGCTGAAGCTTAAACGTGCTGCGTAACACGAGAATGAACCTCATTGGTTCTTGCTGAAGCTTAAATGTGCTGCATAACACGAGAATGAACCTCATTGGTTCTTGCTGAAGTTTAAACGTGCTGCGTAACACGAGAATGAACCTCATTGGTTCTTGGGGAAGCTCAAACGTGCTGCGTAACACGAGAATAAACCTCATTGGTTCTTGCGGAAGCTCAAACGTGCTGCGTAACACGAGAATGAACCTCATTGGTTCTTGGGGAAGCTCAAACGTGCTGCGTAACACGAGAATGAACCTCATTGGTTCTTGGGGAAGCTCAAACGTGCTGCGTAACACGAGAATAAACCTCATTGGTTCTTGCGGAAGCTCAAACGTGCTGCGTAACACGAGAATGAACCTCATTGGTTCTTGCTGAAGTTTAAACGTGCTGCATAACACGAGAATGAACCTCATTGGTTCTTGCTGAAGCTTAAATGTGCTGCGTAACACGAGAATGAACCTCATTGGTTCTTGCTGAAGCTCAAACGTGCTGCGTAACACGAGAATGAACCTCATTGGTTCTTGCTGAAGCTCAAACGTGCTGCATAACACGAGAATGAACCTCATTGGTTCTTGCGGAAGCTCAAACGTGCTGCGTAACAAGAGAATGAACCTCATTGGTTCTTGCGGAAGCTCAAACGTGCTGCGTAACACGAGAATGAACCTCATTGGTTCTTGCGGAAGCTCAAACGTGTTGCGTAACACAAGAATGAACTTCATTAGTTCTTGCGGAAGTTTAAACGTGCTGCGTAACACGAGAATGACCCTCATTGGTTCTTGCTGAAGCTCAAACGTGCTGCAGAACACGAGAATAAATCTCATTAGCTCTTTTCAGTATAATTTTTTTTCAGCATTGTCAAAAATAAAACCACTTCTGCTGAACTTGTTGACTTTTTTGCTTGATTTTCAGTCACAATTTCTTCAACAAACAATGGCCTTTGACTCTAGAAGCAACATGGTCAGGTGGTGTATCTGGTTTTTGTCAATTGGCGTAACCAGTATTTTTCATAAAAATATAATTATATACAGGAAAATTAATGTGGAATAAAGTGTAATAATCTAGTTTAGTGATATGGTTTTTAACAATTCTTACATTGTCAAAGATTATTTAGAAAACAAAGGTGTTTTCAGCATCCTGCCAAATATTGCAAAAACACATTAAAAAATACATTTAGAGATAACTCTAATAAAATCTATTTTAGTGTGATATATTAAAATGAAGTATTTATTTCTAGATGTACATTTACATGCCATCCAGGTGGATAAAATATTTAATATTTCTCATTCTTTGGCAGTTACACCATTTGACACATTCAGGTACATTCAGTCATAACTTTCGTAGAAAATGGTGCAAATGTCATTTTTAATTACATAAAATCAACATAAATACACTATGTACATTTTAACATACCTGATGCATGCTTTTAAAACAAGTTTTTATAAGATTTTCGAATTTCTCATCTTGACAAACCTTATTTGTCACTGACCCAATTATGTCGGGCATGACATTCATCGACCTCAAACGTGGCTTATCATTTGAAATAGATAAGTACTAGCCAAATGTTAGCCACTTAACATCTATCTATCTATCTATCTATCTATCTATCTATCTATCTATATAAATGTGCAATATAATTTGAGGCATATCCAAGTGTTTGTGCGGAGTGTGGAAGCTAAATTAGTACAGCGCTTACTGCATGTTTACCTTAACATTTATTTATCTCAACAGTAGCCTATACTGTGCAGATGAGAGTCAGCGTCATAATCACTACTTTTGCCGGTACGCAAGCTGATGCATGTGCTTGAGCGCCTCATTTATATTTTAAATGCAAGCATAAACACACACACAAAAAAAATCCCCATAATACACTATAAAAGTGACTTCTGAAGCCATTCAATAGCTTTGAAAGAAATTTAAGTCATCATTTCCAGAAAGTCTTACTCTACAGCCGTAGTCATAATTCACTTTAAATGGAAAAGAGCAGATTAGACATTTTCCTATAAATATCTCATTTTGTGCTCAACAGAAGAAAGAAAGTCATACTGGTTTGTGAAGCAAATCTGAGAGCTTTCTGTCCCTCCATTTGACAGCTACGCAACTGACACTGAAACTTCAAAAAGTTCATAAAGAGATCGATCTGTTTCTGAAAAGACTCGATTGCTTTGATGAACAGATTGAATTTAGGCTTTTATTCCCATTTTACTATGCTTTTGATCTGATACCAAGTATCAATACCACTACTGATGATAAAGCTATTAAATAGATTTTTTTTTAGCATTTTCTGAGGATAAAATGGGTAATTATTGCCATTTAACATTATATTTTAAACTTGAAAGCTACTCTTTGTAAATTGAATAGGCCAAAAATAGGTCAAAATGACTAATACTTCAGGACCAATCATCATTATTTTACATTAGAGTAATGAAAATTAATAGGTAAAAAAAATGCCAATAATTGTAATAGCTCTAAAAATAGGCTTTATTGCCTTTAAGCCCAATACAATTCCTTTTTCATTTGATTTTGGGATGAAATATTGACTTGATATAGACAGGTTTTATGACTTTTACCCCATATGCATTGATATATTATTGAAATGGTCATACACCATTGAGAATATTCGGAATTAAAGAAGAACTCTGGATGAATTATTATCATCATTAAAATAATTGTACAATTTAAATGGCTCAATTTTCTTTATGCGAAATACAATAGCCTAACTTTTTTTTCTTTTGATTGTGAAAAGTCTGAAGACTCTTGTGTGATATAGAAGATGCAGTAGGATGAAAAGTTGAAAGGATGAAAAGTTGTCATATCCACACAGCTGAAGAATCCACACAATTCCCTTAAGTTATCCATCACGTCTCTCATACATTCGATGTGACTAACTTTGCCATCATTTTTTTATTTTAATAATATTATTATCAAAAAAATTTTTTTTGCCCTTCATCTCACTGTCTCATCTCATCCTGCTGTGTGACTCACTGTGTGCTTTGGCATAAATAGGATCCTTGTATTGTTATTCTCAGACTGTATAGAAAGATTATGAATTTAAAATAAAATGTCAATTCTATTTTCCTTCTTAATACATATTCCTTGTCATCAAAATGTAACCTGCTGCACCTCTTTCAGAAATGTCATATTGCTAAAGTAAAATGGGTTATGTTGACTGTGATGTAATGGTTAATGGAATGCCATTTCAGCCATGTGGGTCTCCAGACAGAACGGCTGGTAAAAACTCCATGTTTAGTTGCATACGGCTGTCGACTCGGCTGCCAGATTTCCGAATTGCATTCTAGCGGAGAGTTTAAAGGGCAGGAGGGAAAAAAAACAAAACAAATCGAAAGCAGGCGAAAAGAATGTGCAGTAATTGCACACCATTTGTAAGCGTTTTTCTTCTCCGACTGAGAGCCCTCAAATGATTGAAATTGTTCCACCAATTAATAGACTGAGACTGGATTTCCTGTTGGTTCAGCTGCTCTGCTGGAAGGCAAAGGGCGAGACGGCGGGTTGTGCTTACAAGCCACTGCATCTGAACTGTAACGGCCAGATAAGCAGGACAGCTGCGACAGAAATGCAGACGCAGGCTGTTTAAAAAAGAGACCCAACTGCAGTAACTGCTGCACTGTGCAATACTTCAGACCAGGTGTGAAGATGTTAGAGGCGTTTAGATGTGTTTTTTCATGTCCCTGAGCAATAATGCTGTCTGTTTTTCTTGTTTTGTTTTCTTTTTTTTAAACCTTGATTGACCAGATTGGACTGGGGGAAATGTGATCCAGGATCAGAAACTGGCTTGTGGTCTGATGCCAGCTGAGACAAGTCTGCGTATGACTTCCACCGCATGTCTGGCTGAAAATGAAAACATTTGGCTAGACATTCCTCATTAGCACTGTTTAATTCTGTAGATCAAGAACAGCTTTCAAGAAACTTCACATGGTTTTGTGGTCAGGCGGGAATATTTTTAATGGCAAACATTTGGATGTTTAACTTGTATGTCTGTGCTTGGGGACCTTGATAAAATGCACATGGGAGAGCATTTTTTTCTGGTCGTTCTTTGTGTCACAGGCTATAGGACTCAATTTCTTTTCATTTTTCTCTTTTTGCTGTCTAGCCCTGGTTTTAATGTAATAGGTGTTCGGCCAAACATCATGTAACACCGGTAACAAAGACCATCGCTGCAAGCCTGATGTGAATCTGGACTTTAGTAGGTCCAGACGAGCAGGTATCATGAGTACACCCAGGTGTAACACGTTATTTTAAGGTGACATTTTACCCAATCCCGCCCTCGGTCTAGTACGAGTTTGACACCCTTGCTTTAACCTATGACATCATGAAACATCATGCCAACTAATGTAAGCACACTTAATCTAATTGTCTGTGTTTGACAGCGAAGTTTGTGACATCTGCCTGATCTCTTAAAGGTGCAGTATGTTATTTCTCAAAGTCGTTGCTGAACATTATTGATATTTGAAATCAACCCAAACAAACACACCCCTCTCTTCATTGCTCCGCCTCCAAAGCTCACCCTCCAACCATAACAGTCCTGCTCCGCGTCGGCCTTGAACCACGATCGCTGACATGCGAGGTGGGTGCACTAACAAGGACACTAAACAGTAAACACTACATTCTCTAGCAGTCTTCAGCATGCACAACTCTCACTAGCTGGCCTCCATACACGCAATGCAAGAGTGGGTGTCTATTTATCGTAGCAGAAGCGCAACAAAATAATGAAAAATAAAGCGAAGATGATGAACGAACGACAAGGAAGCACAAAAAATTAACATACATACACAAGAGTAAATACAAACACGAGTTTGTTGTTAGTTGCCAACAACACAGCAGCTCCAGACAAACAAAGACACTCAAAACCAGTGTTACTCACGTAACCAAAGCAACCTCCTGTCTCTGCAGCTCTGGAAAGCTTTTCTAATATTAACACTCTTTCCTGATCATAACCCTTAATTTTCTAGTGATGTTCTTATGAGCTTTTCTCTTTTGTAATGTCTCTCAGCCATTTCTCTTTCTACAGTCTTTCTTTAAATCTCCCTCTTGCTCGTTCTCTCTCCTCCACCGTCATTCGCCCCCTAATGTCACATTTGTTGTTGTGTCTGGTTGCGTCGGTCCGACCAACTTTCAAACAGCGTTTTTCAAATATCTTGATATCTTGGCTTTAACATGTCTGGTTCTCATCTAATATTTAGACCTACAGCTGTGTTGGAGGTCACATTATTGATTTGTTTGGAAATATTGGCCTAATTTCATATCACAACTTTTTGGGATTTCAAGTAAATATTTTACTGATATTAAGGCTTGTTTTCAGAGAATATATTAAAGGTGCCTTATGTCAAAAAATCAATTCATACTCCACATATTCCATACCAAATGGGGGCAGTATACCTCCAGAAAGTTGGCCTACTCTAGTCTGTTTTTTAGTTTCAGGTTGTTAATCTTCTAAAACCGTCAAATAGTCCGCTTTGTCCCACCAAAGCCTAATTTGATCGGTGAGGGATGTAGAATAGGATGATTGCTGCCGCTGTGCTTGACAGGGCGCATTACGAGCAGAGAGTGAGAGAGAGAGAGAGCTCGGCCGCGCGCGCGCACTCTCACGTCTACAAACAACACGAGCACGGTCCTGCTCTCTCTCCCTCGCGCATATTAATCAAATCAATTGACACTATAGTAAGACCGCAGTTTCACGTGGAGCATTTGGAGATTTTTAGAGATTAAAGAGATACAAGCCGTGCGAGTTATTCGTGTGTTGCAGTTTGGCTGGTGGTTATGTATGTTGCCCGCATACCGCCTCCCATGGCCGAAACTGGTATTAGACACCGGCCGGGCCGGGGCTAGTAATTTAGCATGCTAATTCAGGTTTATATCTCGGCAGCACTATAACTTGTCATTTTTTTAATGACATCATTGCACTTATTTCTTCTCATTCTTCTGATACGTGTAGCTAATTTTTTGGATATTTTTACCTCAATTTTAACATATGGCACCTTTAAGATATAAGTTTCTTTATTTTAAATTAACAAATTGTTCTTTTTAAGAACAGTTTGCCAATTGTTTCGTTTAAGCACAAAGTGATTACATTTTCATTTGATTTTGGGGTGACATATAAACATAATCTAGACAGGTTTTGTGAGTTTCATCTATGTAGTCAGACAGTAGCTAAATGTCAATAAACTAGCTACGCAAATGCAAATGTTGCAAGTTTCTGTTTTAAGCATAAACCTCAGTAAATTAAGTCAGATTTGTGCATAAAACAAGAAAATAAAGTATTTGCCAATGGGGTCTAAAATATATAAATATGTTCTTTGAAAGAAATATCAATATTTTTCCATTTAGTCGGTTGTTGGATTAATAGTTAACCAGCTTACGACCCTAGTGCCGTTAATAGCCAATGCTGATATTTTAAAATGGCCAGATATTGGTCGTTTGTGGTCAACATGTTGCTCTTCTGCTCTTTCATTGTATTCATAGGATCTTTAAGAGCAGTGCTGTTTATAGTAGACGACACTGATGGATTGTTAGGAAAATTAACTCAGCTAAACTACATGGTGTTTATGGGGGATTCAGATGGGAAAGTACTGCTGTGTTGATCAGATAGAGGCGCTTAATGGTTTACGGTTGGAAAAGCATGCCAGGGTTTGTCTCTAGTGGGAATTAAATTGATAAATGTCAATAGACTAAAATACACGTCTTCTTCTGACAAACAGTTGGCTAGTTTTTATTAAAACTTCCCTGCTGGAATTTTTTTTTCGATTATTCATTCACATAATATAGCTTGTGTAAAAGTGATGCAAACCTCATATTTATCACATTTTTCTGCTCTCTCAAACTTCTCAGATCAGACGTGAACTTTCCTCTTGCAGGTAAATTCAGGGTCCGTCCGCGGAGCCACACACAGCAGTGGTCTTGTTTGGGAACAGATCTTAATGTTTACCTGACGCAGCTCCAAGTGCACCTAGGCAGTCGTCCAGGCTTCCTGAGGTCTGTGTTGTTTAGTCTGAGCCCACTACCCTAGACCTTCCTCCACCGGTGCACAACGTCTTTTTCCTTTTTGTTGAAGTGTTAAAGGTCTGGGTTATATGACCTGGATCTTTGGGTTTCCCTGCCACATTTTTGAGCCATATACTTGGATGTTGATGTTGTCTCATTTCTGATTTTCATGACATGAATATGATAAAGTGTGTAGCCTTTTGCACCAGAGAGAATTATCCAAAGCTGTATGTTTTTTTTATTAATACCTTATCGCGCTTTTCCACTACACAGTACCAGCTCGCCTCGGCTCTGCTCGACTCGACTCGCCTTTGTTTGGTTTTCCACTGTGTAAAAGTTGTACCTGTACCTGCTTTCGGGTACTTTTTTTCGTACCACCTCCGGCGAGGTTCAAAGCGAGCTGAGGCGAGCAATGATTCACCCAATGATTCACTGCGTCATCATTGCACGCGCCAGATGGAGTATCCAGAATAACCCCGCCATTTTTAAATAGTTTAGCCAGAGATAGTTACTAAACTTACTACTATTATTATGGCAACTTGGAAGAATACGCCGTGGTCAAACGAGGAGGTGCAGACATTCCTTTGTTTGGTTGCCGAAGAGAGGATCCAGCGAGAGCTTGATGGGGCAACGAGGAACAAAAGGCGTCGCTATGACGACCGGGTACTATTTGTGGCGATACTTTCTGCAATGGAAAACGGAACGAAAAGCGAGCCGAGTCGAGGCGAGCCAAGGCGAGTCGAGTCGAGTCGAGCTGGTACTGGTAATGGAAAAGCGCTATTAGTGGCAGCCAAAGGGCATTGCCGTGGGTTGGGTGGATTTAGCTTTCAATTTGGTGAAATCCTTCCTGGTGTGATTAGATGAAACATACCATATACCTTCATTAATTTAGGACATCAAGTTAATCATAAGGTAACTACACTTAAACTTTAATTCAACCTTAGTGTGAACAATCAGACAAATATTTGTTTTCTCAAAATTGCTTGTACTCCTTCCTAAATGTTTTAGTTCAGTGAAATCTTGTTCCTGGAGGTTTTGCTTCACATTAGTATAAATATTACCAACAGTAAAGCCCTTCAAGAAAATGTGTGCGGTCATTTTTTTTGCGGAAAACAACCACATGCTTGTCAATTATGATTTCTTCATCAAAATGGAGGAATGCCGACCTTTTTGTCTCACAGATCATGCAAATGGTTTATATTTTTAATATTGCTGATTAAATCTAATGTAGTTTGTTTTGGCTTTGTTGCAGTGATTCCTACAGAACATTTTTGTCCACACGTCAAAGATTTTAAGATTGAAAGTAATGATAACTTGTAAATGAGTTGATTCAATTTAATATTTGTCTTGATTTATCAGCCTTTTTGATTCATTAAAAGGAACCAGTTCATATGAGTTGTTTGTTCATGGATCATACTGTCCTCATGTTGGGCATTGTTTTGGGTTATGATTTAGTAAAAAAAAAACAGATTCATAAAGAGTCATTAATTTATGTATTGGACTACACTGACAGCATTTTTGTTTGTTTTTGCCTGCAGCATAAAGACAACACAATAGAAAAACATGTTTTCTTGCAATTTATTCAATTCAACTGCAAACGTACATTTACAAATAATAAAAGCAGTAAAGGAAGATTACTTTGTTGACTCAGTTAGCCTATTTGAAACTGTATTTTGTCAAGTAGATTTTTTTTGCTATTTTGTGTCTTTAACAATAAATATAGTTTTGAAATGGTAAATGTTCATGATTCAGTCACTTTTCCACCAAGTAAATTATTCACTAAGGGTGTAAATTGTCTCCGTCATGCAAGCTTTCAGTATCAGCGTAGGCCAGTCCCTTGATTTGTAGGCCAGCGTAGGCCAGTCCCTTGATTTGTGACCCAAAATAAATGATGCACAGTCTGAGATGCAACCACAGAATTCTGGGATAACCACTGATGGTTCTTAAGTCTCTAGTGTTTTCTTTCAGCCTTATGTGGCCTACAATTTGTGACTAAGAGTTCTCTCAGACCTCTGATTAAGAGATTGACCTAGACACTGTAAAGAAGGTGGTGGAAAATTGATTCCAGAACTACGATCCGATCCGATAATGTCTTTTGAACCTCCTGTAGCAATGTTCTCAAATGGTCATTTAAGTTCACCCTTGATAAATGCACGTCTTGACTCAGATGTGAGCTCAGCCAAACAGGATGCCAAGTCGTGGCCTAATGAATGAGATACCAATCCAGTGAGTGAGAAAGACAAACTAAATCCTTCCCTACTCACGAAAATCACGAAAAGGGGGAAACCAGAGAGTGCGGTAGCAGGAAGCGAATTTGAGATTACACCTAGCTCTCTACTAACAACGAGTCCACCTCTCCACCCTTCTCTCCTTTCCTCCGTCATCTTTCCCGTACTGAAGCTAAGCTAAGTAGGAAGGAGTGGCGCAGAGAAAGGAAACCTTTTGTTTACAGACGAACAATGCTGTGAATAAGAGCATGTGGCCCTAGAACTGGAGACAAAACATGGCTCAGACGGGCAGGGCAAGGCTGGGCCGGTCCGCAGATAGTGTGAGGGGAAGCGGGGTAAGAGAGAGAGAGACGGGGAGGAAGGAGGCCTGCATTCCAGTGAGATGCCTCAGCCTGTTTGGAGTGACTGGATTATACATTCAGAAAGTCGTGGATGAACTCACGGGCAGATATTTTAGTAAGGCGAGCTTTTAGGTAGTCAACCATTTTGTTCCACCACAAAAGACCTCATGAAAAAAAAATAGGAGCTTTGTGGATTTTAGTCCATGTTTGTTAGCTTTAAGGCTATCTGTATACTGGTTCATGTATTTACATTACACATTTTTACACTATAATAAATATATAATTTTCTTTTTAAATATAATTTGAAAAAGTTGACATTATTACTGATTTATTCATCACAATTATTTTACTCCATTGATAACCATAGTTTATATGGTTCTACTTTGATGGGTAGACTTTATTTCATGTAATATTTAAAATAGTATTAATGAGTATATATGAAAATATATAGCTGCCTTTATATGTTAGAAAGGGGATCATTATATTTTGAGGTCTGTGGCCTGAAGTTTGGAAAAAACCCTGCTCTAACGTATTGAGAAACTTGAGAAAACTTAAGATAGATGTTCCATGTCAGATTGTATCCCAGTGTGTTAATTATCTGAACAACATTCGGTTTTAATGTGCCTTCTCTCTCACACCCCCACTTCCTCTACACTGTTGCTTTCTATTACGCAGCTTTCACATTATTTAACCACTAACATCTTTTTGTCAACCCCCAAATCTTCTCACAATTCCCATTTATCAAACCCTTTTGGGGAAAGGCTCTTTTGCAGTCCATTGGTTGACAACTTTGTAATTGTCACCATCAGTGTTTTAAGTATTGTTGTGTGGATGGGAATTAGACTTAAGTTTGGTGATTTAGGTAGACAGTCCATTCCATTCTTGTGCAGTTTTTCATCAAATAGACATTAGGACAAACGTACATTGCTTGCACTAAACCAGTTGAGCATGTTAGTAGTCAAAGCTTTGTAAACCTTTGGGGAACCCTTCTCAAAGGAAAGAAGGGATTTGGTGTATTGTATAGTATGGCGAATTCCCAGACTTTTGTGAAGAGAATTGGAATTAGCTGAGAACAATGACCATTGTGCCGTAGTTGGCGTGATTGGTGTGTTTTGACAGTGTACAAAAGTGTTTTTGACAGCAAATATATGTCTTTTTGCTCAACTGACGGGTCCAATTATATCCACTTCTCCTCTCCACTTTTCTTTCCTCTTGTTATTGTACATGTATTCACAGAAAGCATGACACAGGACTCCCAGCAAGACCATTAAAATATTGATGTGCCGCCCTGTACGTGTGATCAACTATATTGTCTTTTTCCAAAGAAAGTCGTGAACCACTTCTCAGAAAATTGTCTAGTCAATCATGAGACGTCTGCTGCACCAGACACGAAGAGTGATAACATCTCAACTTCAATGCTATTTTGAGCTCCCGTTCTGCAAGAGGGAGAGCTGACGAAGGTATCTGGGTTAAAGTCAAAACGAGTTGAGCACGTCCTGTTTTTCAATTGTGTTTAAATAGTTTAGATGAGAAGTTACTTGGACATGGACGTGTCTAGATGGTAACAGTTTCTCTTTCAAGAGTTTTCGCAGCTTGATGGTTATCGTTTAGACCTCCATTTTGGTTTCGCTGTCACGTTTGGGCTTTGTTTAATTGGGTTTCACTCTCATGTTGACTTTTGTCTCATTTTAAGTCTACTTCAAAGATGATAAAACATCAAAAAAGCAGTCCTTTCGCCACTAACAGAGTCCACATGTGATTCAGAGAACAAGAATGCATGAACATGAGTACGTGACACAGAAAAAGAAAAGCAGAATGGAAGAAAAGGGCCACGTGTCATGGGAATGATAATGTATGCATCCTGTAGAGCTGGAAGCTCGTCGTCTGTGGGAACGAAGGCTTTTAGAAAGTCGTTACTTTTCCAGAAGTCCTTCGAGACTTTGCGGAAGAGCAGTCCTTGAACGCTTCAGCTATTTTCACGCTGCTTCTTGCTGTCTATCTGCAAGTTTGTTTCCCTTCCTTCGTTTTATCAGTGCTTTCTGTTTTTTTTTTTTTTTTCTCATTTTCTGTGTCTCTCCATTGAGCTCTACGGATCACATCTCAGTCCTATCTTTGTCTTTTAGCCATTCTTGATGCAAAGAAGGTGTTTGTGACGGACACAGATGCACATTGCAGCCGCTTTGTCCGGGTCTTCCAGGCCTCTTGATAAGGGCAGAGCTCGAAGGCTGCTGGTAATGACCGTGTCACTTCCCTTTACCGGTATCAGACTGTTCTCTGTCACCCTCAGACTGCCGCTGTCTTGGATTCTGCAGCCTAAATTAGCTACTATCTTGCCTTCTGGAGCTGAACTCACACAGACAAAGCCACACACAGTTGGACCTGAAAATGGCCTTTTTGTCTAATTCAGTGAGTCAGTTATGTTGAGTGCCCTAATCACTGTGAGAAACCAGCAACTCTAACTTATTTTTTATCACTGTGTTCACTGTGTATTGTGATACATTTCCATGTTAATTGTTGATTTTTTTCTTCTTTTTTTGGTGCTAATTCTATTGTTTAATAAATGGGTTTTGGTAAGGCAAGCATCTTTATTACTGTTGTTCCGTGTATTAAGCTTCGGCAACGATTTTTTACGGCATTTTATTTTATTTTTAATTCATGTTTGGTTATTTCAGGTGTTAAAAATATTATATTTTGAAATTAACATTAATTTAGGTTGATAAATTCTACACATTTTTGTGATACTTAATGTTAGCAAATTGATAAATTAATAAAGTAATGTTAAAGGGGTGGTTTACTGCTTTTTTTCTTTGCATGATTGTGTTCATGGGGTGCAATATAACATTTCTAAGTGTGTGTTTTTTTTTTTTAAAAAGATTTATTTTTATTATTTTTCATAAATTTCACCTTATTGTAAGCCGCTTTCTCCGCTGTCATTTGAACGACCGGTTGACTTCCTGATTCTATGAAACCACTCCCTCAGAAACAGGCAATGGGCTCAGATTGGTTAGTTGGGCCGGTGTGTTGTAATTGGCTAAACTGCGTAGTGACGTAGTCGGAAACTTCACGCCCATTTCCTTTACAGGCGAAAGTTGCATGTGCTCCGGTCAAATGTAAATAGTGTCAATAGCCTACTGCTGTATCAGTTTGAGCCAGAATCAGACCCAGAAAGAGGCAATGAAGAGAGTCAAGCAGAACCTCCCCACGGCTCTTACAAAACGTTTCTGAATGGTACATTTTATTATTATTATTATATTATATTCTTTTCTATTCTACTATTATTATATAAGAATTTCGATATGCTGTTACTTGAAAATGCTACTGCTGCTTATAGCTTTTGAGATACGGTTTTCTCCTGATTAAACATTTAATATAACTGAATAAATGACAGAGTAATACCGTTTTTTAAAGTTATTGTTTTATCGATATAATGAACAACCGTTTATCTATTCACAAAACTTAGTTTACTCAGTGTATCGCTTTCTTTAGGTGTACACGTTTGTCTTGCACACACAAAATAGCATCGAACTAACTGGCTACTATAAACAAACAGCGTTGGCATTGGTTTACGTTCTTGATCAAATCGAAAAATTACGTCATAAAGTATACATGAAAAATACATTTACAAAATTAGTACATAATTACAAATTCAGGTCCGAAATGTTTGTACGTGTAACTAAGTGGCTACTAAAGCCAGCGCTGGCATTTGTTTACGTCCTTGATAAAACTAAAACATTACGTCTGAAATTATACATGCAAATACATTTAAAATGATTAAGTCTTACTTACTGGTTGTGGCCCAACAACTGCTGCCTCTGGTTTTAAAGTTGGAACTGCTTCATGTTTTAGTAACAGTTGAATCTGTCATTGAATTTGTGGAGATTCAGGAAGCTGTCTTCCGTAAAATGCGCAGCACAGAAAGCTAAATTACGATTGTAATTTTCAGGAACATAACAATTGTAGCCGTTGTTGACGAACTACAGAGTCCGTAGGAAGCCCGAACGCAGAAGACCTGACAGCTGGGTGAAAATAACACACTTTCGACGGCATGGCTACTGCTCTCCACTATAACTCTTCCTCTTCAACAAAGCAGCAGAAATATGGCCATGCCCCCTTTTTTGCATATTCCGGAGGGAGGGTTGGTTATGGGTTAGTTACGTATAAAACCCGTGAGTATCTCGTTGTAGTCCCATTCAAGTCGTTTTTGTAGGCATTAAACTTTCTGATTTTTAAAAGACGATATCTCTGCTTACATTGAACTTTCAGTGCAACAACTTTGCAGATACTGTTCATGCACCAACAGCAACATTACACACTATTTAAAATGAAAAAAGTGAAATCGCAATCAACCACCCTTTAACAAATTGAAACTGCAAGTGTTACTGAAAATTTTTAAGTATTTCTTGTTATGGTTAGTTCCAAAGTATTTTTTTGGCTATAAATTACATTGTGTGTGTCGTGCTGATTTCTCAAAGTCCTTATTCTGTCTTCACAAATGACGTGAAAAATTGCGTAAATTCATTAGTCAGAACATGTTGCAAAGCTGATTATAGGTACTCTCGAATTTGAACAAGGTGCGAAAATGTAAATTGCGAAATGTAAGAGTTTAGAAATTATACATTTTAGTCAAAGTTTTGAAATGCTAAATTAATAGTAGTTTAAAAATTTATATTTGGCAGAATTACATAGCCAAACATACTTTTTTTCCCTCTGCCACCCCTAGTATTTAATAAACAATTAATTTAGTGTGATTTTTACCTTTAGTTCATTCACTGTTAAAACTTTTTAGCGTTTTTGTTACAGTGTTCAGCTCTTTACTCTCAGTAGGTAAAGCACTGCTTTTAAAGGATCAGTTCACCCAGAATTAAAGTTCCCTGATAATTTACTCACCCCCATGTCATTCAAGATGTTTATGTCTTTCTTTCTTCAGTTGAAAAGAAATGAAGGTTTTTGAGGAAAACTTTCCAGGATTTTTCTTCATATAATGTACTTCAAAGGGGACCAATGGGTGGAAGGTCTAAATTGCAGTTTCAATGCAGCCTCAAAGGGCTCTACACGATCCCAGCCGAGGAATAAGGTCTTATCTAGTGAAATGATCGGTCATTTTCTAGAGATGCTCCGATCAGCATTTTTGGGGCCGATTACCGATCACCAAAATCATGATCTGCCGATTGCCGATCACTGCCGATCACAGAATGCCAGGGGAATGGGAATCTTTTATCTATAATCTAGCTGAGTTTGCACCATTTGTAGAAATGTGTTTATTTAATTGTATTTAGAAAATTAGATGTCTTAAGGCTACTGTAGGCCAGCTTTCCCAAATAAGGCAGAGTAACATTAAATTATTCCAAACAAAGAAGGGTCAGGCAGACCAACACACATCAGATCAGCCTAATTGGAGGGGATCAAGTTACACTTAGGCATATTTGGAAATTGTAGCCTCTTAATACACCCACTACATTTACTAATTGGCAACAAAATGTACAACTTGTTACACCAAAACTGGCTACTGATAAAAGGACAAAACTATGGCAAGTTTTTTTCTGTTATTATTATGAACGTCTGATGTAGTTGAGCAGAATGCTCTTTTATGAAGTTACTTCATTAAAGGACATATTTAATGAGATTATGCCTGAAAAGGTTTTGCATTTTTTATCGTATGTTCATTTAAAAATATATATTGTATAAAATGACTTCTTGTTTATATTTTTTTGTTTTATTGTATTTATATGATATTTGTATTTTTATAATTGAATTTTTGCCATGAAAATAGCTTTGAATGCTGACATGACATAAAATAATCTGAATCTGATGTAGTTGAGAAACCAACTACGTCAGATCAAAAAAAAAAAAAATACCACCACCACTTTTGAAACATGTCGCGGCACGAATGTACCAATACAAATAAATAAAAACATCTCCAGTTAACTCAGAGCATTCATTTTGTTCATTTGTTAAATAAGAGGCGATCTAGTGCTGAATTTTATTTTTTTTTATCAAGTGATCAAAGTGCTCGTTGCCGCAGCGATCAGTGGCGCAGATACCGCGTTCTGTTGTGGCTCGCGCGGTGCGCGGTCTTCACTCGGACGCGCGCTTCAATCCGTTGGGAGACTCCCTATTCGTTCCGGCGAAGGAGAACTCATGTTGCCACTGCCAAGCTCCACTCTGCTGTTGTGTGCCCGTGCGCCACGCATGCAGGTGGGGAAAAGTCGCGCGAGTAATTTACGTCACGTGATCGGCTTTTTTGATCGGCGCTTTTGGGGTTCGCCGATCAATCTATTTTTAGCCAATATCGGCCGATCATGATCGGCGTCCGATCAATCGGAGCATCCCTATCATTTTCTCGAATGCTCGTCTACTAGCTCTGCGATGCGCGTCAAAAACTTCATGCATTACGTAATCACGTTGGAAGGTGGTAGGCGGAAGTACCGACACAGTATTTACAAGTCTGGTGAAGGAGGTTTTTCCAACTTCAAAATCATCCGACATCGTTGTTTTACCCTTTTTTTTGTAAAGGGTGTTTGACTTAGTCTTTGCACGTTCGTAAAGACCGTGTCAGTTCTTCCACCTACGTCACGCGTGACCTTTCAACGTGATTACGTAATATGTGGCGCATCAAACTAGTGCAAGACGAGTATTTGGGGTTAAAAAGTATATACAATTTTTTTTATATTTAAAATGACAGATCGTTTCACTAGATAAGACCTTATTCCTCGGCTGGGATCGTGTAGAGCCCTTTGAAGCTGCAATTTGGACCTTCAAACTGTTGTAGGCTACCTAGAGATGCACCGATTGATCGGCTGGTGACCGGAATCGGCCGATTTTCACGTGATCGGCCATGACCGGCGACTGGCCGGTCAATCTGACATATTCCGATTTCTTTGCCGGTCAAATGCACTCGGGCGCCGCATTATTAACATCGCGCAACAACATCATCATCACACATGCACACGGAAGGCACATGTAGGAAACCTCGTGAATTACGTCCGTTTAACACCGCAAGCGTGAGCAGCGGGGTTTTTTTCTCCGCTGTGCATGTTAATCAATGAGTGCATTCACACCGAGAGCAGGAGCAGGGCGTGACGGCCGTTTCACACCACAAGCATGAGCGGCGCGTGAGCAGCACGTCAGCGCAACTACATCGTCACTGCAGCTGCAGACGCGCGCGAGTATTCACACTGGAAGCGTTTGTACAGCGTCACAACAGCGGCTCCCAGGCTACATATAAGCAAGCATTTCTTTACAAAGACTTTTGTAAAATTTGTTTTTAGCAGATGGTCATAAACACATTTGAAGTTTGTTCAAAGCCCAAACTGAATAATTAAAAACAAGTTTAATGGGTACATTTTCTATAAAATTTTATTTTCTTTATGTTACTCTTCATTTCCTTTTCTGACATACTGCAGTTCTTGTTAAAACACACTAGACATGCAAATTCTATTTGTTTTGGGCACTTTTTGTGTGAAATCATATTAATTTTGTCCATCAAAAGTGTGCTTTCACTTTAATTGAGCGTGAGCAGCGCAGCAAAAATAGACTCGAAGCCGAAACCCCCGCTTCACTGCTGCTCACGCGACGCTCCTGCTCGCGGTGTGAACCCTGCACGCCGAAAAAAAATACGCGCTGGTCACGCGCCGCTGACGCGTGCAGTGTGAAACCGGCCTGAGCGTCGAGCAGGAGCGTCGCGTGAGCAGCAGTGAAGCGGGGTTTCAGCGCCGAGTCTATTTTTGCTGCGCTGTTCGCGCTCAATTTAAATGATTATTTAGCCTGGCTGGACATGTGGCAGACGAGAGAAGAACTGTTTGCGAAATAAAACTTGCCATTGATGTACAAGTGATTGCAATAGGCCTGTGTGTGTGTGTGTGTGTGTGTGTGTGTGTGTGTGTGTGTGTGTGTGTGTGTGTTTTGAGAAACATCTTTATACTGCAAGGCTATTTTTTATTTTTATTTGCTATTTATATATTATTTGATTGCCATTACCTGTTCTCATACATAAGTTTAGTTTCCTAAATAAGTAAATATATCACTTTTATTTTTTAATTGAATGTATAGAAATGAAAATGGTTCTTAACATAACACTGCACTTAGATATGTGTGAATTTCCCACAACAGGAGTAATAATTTATGTTCTATGTAAAATGTTCTATTAAAGAAAAGATAGAAAATAAATATTTGTGTTTGTTGTAAAGTGGTTAGAAAAAATGAAAATGGAATCGGCTAAAATCGGTATCGGCAGGCCAAACCCATGAAAAATCGGAAATCGGAATCGGCCTAGAAAATTGTAATCGGTGCATCTCTAGTTGTACCCTATAAGTCCACTATATGTAGAAAAACCCTGGAATGTTTTCCTCAAAAACCTTCATTTCTTTTCGACTGTAGAAAGAAAGACATGAACATCTTGGATGACATGGGGGTGAGTAAATTATCAGGAAATTTTAATTCTGGTGTGAACTGATCCTTTAAATGTTAGGTGTTCTTGGTTTCGAGTAGCTGATGTTATCTGACGTACTAAACTAGTGTTGCATATTTTGAGAGCGTCGCAGAAACCAGTCAAACCTTTTTTAGTTTGCTTTGAGACAGGACAGAGATAAACATTGACAGAATCTAAGCCAGGTTTTTATCTGGTGTTCGCTGCCAGTACAGCAGTGTCTTGTCTATTTATGAGTTTGTGCATTGATTCGCGTCGTTTCACATCTGATGAATTGATTAGCGTGTTTTGGTGGCTGTGAAACACTCCATTCATAAATTAACATCTGTGTTGGGGCAGATGCTTTTGCTCGGGGGAAAGATGTGTCAGAATTTCACTTTGCAAGTGATTCATTGCAGTTGATTTGTAGGAATGAAGATTGGCTGCATTACATGCTGCCAGTTCACTATACGTCTCACAGAAATATTGATCTGTCAGTGCAGGAATGGTGCTTTATGAACTAGTACTGTGCGTGAGATTGATGATGTTTTGTTAACTACTTGAGTGCATTTCACTCAGGGAATTTGGCATTGTTCCTGATCTAGGAACTTCTTCAATGAATAAATGACTTTAGTCAGAGGGTATGCCATATTTAAAGTCAAAATTAAATTAAAGTTGACATATTTACTTAAATGCACTGTATTTTTACTAATACGGTAATCTTTGGTCCAGGTTATTCCACAATTTTTTTGTTTTATGTTTCATTAATGCATGAACCATTGTTAACAAACTGAGTTTATTTTAACGGGATAGTTCACCCAAAAAAAGAAAATTCTGTCATCATTTACTCTCCCTCATGTCATTCCAAATCCAAACCTCTAAGACTTTTCTGTTCATCTTCAGAACACAAATGAAGATCTTTTTGATGAAATCTGAGATTTTTCTGTCCCTCCATATACGCAACTACCGCTTTGACGCTTCAAAAAGTTCATAAAGAGACTGTAAACCTAATCCATATGAATTGAGCTGTTAAGTCCAAAGTTTCTGAAGGGACTTGATCATTTTATGATGAACAAATTAAATTTAGGCTTTTTTTCACATAAACATTGATCAGCAAACATAAACAGAAGCTCAACCGAACTTGATGCGCTAAAATGTCCTTTGTTCCTCAGTCTCAGCTTTGAAAATTAAGTATGGTGTCTACTCCGAGTCTTTTAAACGGGCAGTTGCTACAAATACTAAATTCTACTGTGCTGATAATTAAGTTGTTTTCACTCAAAGTATTTGCTTTTTAAAATTGTGTTCTTTCAATATTTGTACTCATTCCTAAATGCTCTGTCACTAGTTCTTCTAATTTGTCTCTAATACATACACTGTTGCTTTATGTCAATAATTAATGGAGTTGAGTGCAGACGAGGTGTTGAAGGCCGTGTGTGTGTGTGTTTGAGTGAGAAAGAGAGTGAGTGAGACTACCATACAGAGAGAGGGAGAGCGAGAGATACATTCCAGATGGTGGAATGATGAGGTGGGTTTTACTGGATCGGTAAACATTCCCAGGGATGTTTGCATAGAGAAATTCTTCATCGACTGCGAAGCAAGCATGTTTCCTTTTTATCCGATCCCTCCCTCTCCTCTTTCTCTCGCCATCTCCCTCACTTTTCTTGGATTCAGACCGTCGCTATCATCACCTGCTGCAACTGTTCGAACCCTTCACACGAGTCTCTTCACTTTTCCTGACACGGTGGCTTGATCATTTTTTATTTTTCATTTAGGGAACGTTCTCAGAACTTTAACATTCCGGCAAGGTTCTCTCAAAGTTACATTCTTCTGGTAACATTAATAGAATGTTCATTCAAAGTTATCTGGTCTTTAATAACGTTCTCAAAACGTAAGCACAAAAATGTTATTTATACATGGTTAATGGAACTTTTTCCCTGAAACATTTAAGTTTAATGTTCATTTAACGTTTTTTTAAATGCTAATTGTTTCAGAATGTTCAGAGAACAAAAAGTAACACTCCCATAATGTTTGCAAAATGATTAAAGGGAATTTTCCATCTGTATAACCAAGAAAAACCAAGTGCTTTTAAAACACTTTGACATTTTGAACGGTCAGAGCACATTTAGAAATAACATTTTCATAACTAAACTTATGCTGTGTTGAAAACCCTTAACACCTTTTGTGTTCTCGTTCAAAAATGACCAGCCTTTTAAAAAATTGCTTGTAAATCGCTCATTGTGCTATATTAATATCCAAATATTGGATTCAATCTTTTTGTCATCTGGTTTTCTTTCAATTATGGCAGGTTTGGTAATTTTGGCAATATTGAATAAAATAAAAAAATATTCCGTACAATTTATCACACTAGTGTGCTTTAATGTTTATCACAAAATCACAAAAAAATGGCAAACAAATTTGGGTAAGCAGTTACCCTATAGGAGTAAAGTCAGTAAGTTTTAGTCCAATGCGATAACGTTAACTAGCATTTTTCGAGCAAAAGAAAATCCTCTCCTGGTCAAAATGAACCAAACACAACACGACTGCTGAAAACTAAGCTTTGCCATCACAGGAATAAATTAAAAACAATAATATTGTGAAATGTTTGGGGAAAAAACCCTGCATGCCGAGGTTGGGAAAAAAATGCATGTGCAGGCATTATTTTATATATCCATGTATGTGTATTTTTTGTCATATGCATTTTTTACATGTATTTTTGTGTCTGCGTCTGCGTGTATGTATAATAGCCGTGGTCGTGCCGCAGACAGAATCAATAGCAGTCTCAGTATGGGTGTTTCCAAGTCTGTTTGGATTTGCTAAGTAAAGTCTGCGACTCACCTGCACATGAACATTTTCTCTGCCCTTTAACCTCCTCCACACATTCCAGTTATTCTTACCGTCTCAGCTTTCTTACATCTGGTGGGGTGAACTGCTTTAGTTTTACTTTGAATACCTCGAATGTATTCCTCCTGCCCTCTAGTCGCCCTTCATTCCTGTCTTCACGGTTTCTCCTGCAGTCTGTCCTCCCTTTTTTAGCTTTTCGTCTCTCCATCAAATATCTGTCTGCCCTCATTTACTTTTTTTTTTCTTTGAATAACACACACTCAAGTCTCTCTGTCTCTCTTTCATTTCTTACAAGTGGTAGACTGTATTTATTGTCTGATATTTTTTTGAGTTTTTTAAAAAAATTTATTGATATTGCATATGTACAGATATTTATTTGCCGGTGCTCATTTTTTCCCATTTTTACGTTTAGATTACATTTTCCTGCCATCTAACACTCACTTGGTTAATCTTTAAAAACACTAATAATTAAATTACACTGTGAATGTAATTTAGCATATCTCTAAAAATGTTATACTGTACACTATAACGTTAAAATGCCTAAATTCACTTTTAGCATTTAAATTGATTGATTCCTGTTCGTAATATTTTATTTTTGAATTATTTAGACAAAATGGCAAATCATTTTAATTTCTTGCTCCTTCAGACCATGGTAATTGTCTCCAAATGCTCCTTGGATTGTTTCTGAGCCTTTTACAACCCAATAATCAGTATTTTGAAAGGTTTCTCTGTCGCAAACGGTACATTTCTCACCCTTAGACCCATTTTGATCGTCAATCCTCTTCAGCTTTGTTATTATGTGTAAGAGTTTTTTTTTTACCTCTTGACATTCTCACAGTTGTCAAAGGAAGAATAAAGATCTCCCTGCAGTTGCCTGTGGTATCATATAGGAAGCTTTATAATTATTCCAAAAGCATTGTGAGCCCAAGTTGATCGTAAAGACCATTGCCACAAATTTTCTCTACGACTTACAATTTAGCTTGCAATGCTTTTGGGAAACGAAGCCCAGGCCAGTTTGAAGTCAGTCGAACTTTTTTATTTAATTTTTAAGAGTTAAGCTGAATGTAGGCCAGCAGTGGGATGTGGATCAGAGGGCTTTTTTTTGCATCTCTAATATATTGTGAGCTTGATCTGGTAGTGCTGAGCTCCGTAAGAGCCGCGCTATGGATTTAAACATTTTCTCGGCGGTTTAAACATGCTGAGATCATAAAAATACAGAACTCGGAAATTAAAAACATATCTATGTATCACTCTCCTGTCAGCTGTTACGAGACCTAAATCCCCCTCAGTTTTGGACAAAAAAATTCTTTTATTCGTCATTTTCTAGGAAGGATACATTTATTTGATAAGCAAAAATCACATAGGATATTACGTTAATGCTTGTTTTCAGAGATTATATCTTGAATTAGTTTTATTTTGCTTATCCCACTGGCAAATTGTCACGTTTTAAGTATAAAAAAAGAAAGAAATATATATTGTGAAAACAATTCTTTGTATCTTACACGGTTTTACTTAGTAATTAAAAGAAATATTGTTTTAAGAATTTTTTTATTTTTACTGGAAATCACAATTAGCTGATTAAAAATATTTTTGCAGTCTGACTAAAAAAAAAATTAAAACATAAATCACCGTTGTGATGTTTCACAAATATCTATTTTAGAACATTTTAATAATGACGTTTTTTCCCTCTTTTCTCTGCAGTTTTGTGCGCAAAGAACCTGGTGAAGAAAGACTTCTTCCGTAAGTATCCAGCCTTCATAAATACTGAGAACGAGCGTGTGTGTGAACAACTGCGAGAGCGCTCTATGCCTGTCACCGTGTCTCAAGCACTGTGTTTTAGCAGGGGCTCATCTGTTAAAAGTGTGCAGAGAGAGATAAGTGCTCTTCCCCCATGAGACAGCAGAAATGTGGGTCAGTTTGGCGAGACAAAGCAACCGCTGGTTGACACATGTATACTCACCACAGTTTCTCTGCCTTGATTCTCTCTACCATGACAAACACAAACAACCAAGCCCACATCTGAAACTCTCATCAGATATCAGAAAGAGAGAGAGAGAGAGAGAGAGAGAGAGAGAGAGGGAGGGGGGCGGGCGATGTTGCGGGGTCGGAAGAGAGTCATGTACCAGGCAAGTCTGAGGAAAAAGAGGAGAAAGTAAGGAGCAGAAATGTGATGTTGGGAGAGACCGTATGTAAAATGAAGACTGGTCTCTTCTCTTTGTAAACCTTCATGCATATCTTCCCCTTCCTTCTCACCCTGCAATTGAATTCATAAAGCCACACAGATCTTATTTTTGTTGATTCAAGTTTCCAAAATGATTCCAAAATAGCAGAATTTAAAAATATAATGAATAAAGATAGAGAGAGAGAGAGAAACAATACTTTAGGGGAAAGTATGTGTTAGGAATATGGATATACTGATATAATTCTGGCTAATAATCTACTAATAATTAAGCTAAAAATTTGTTGTGATGTGTAAGTGTCACAATATTATAATGTGAATTATGCAATATAGATATATAGATTATTTTGAAATAACCAATATGGCCAATGTTTTAAAATTTCATTTAAATACTAAATCTAATTTAAACAGCATCAATGCTAAAGTGCCAATCTAGAGTACTATATGTGTATTCAATCCAATCCAATTATTTTTATGAATGCAAATATTAAATGACCACCAGTGTCGGCTGTAATGCAGGAAAAGTACTTTTTTGGAAGTAATCCACACAAAAAGACCATAAAAGCAGTATTATTAGTACATAACTGGTTATAAAAGTAATAAGTTATATACATCACAATGAGTATGCCTTCAGACCCATTTATTAAAAAGAAAATCGGAAATATCGAAAATGAAAACTAAAATATGATTTAAAAATGAACAATATTCTGAAGTATTTTAGCTGTAACATGATGAAATGTGAAAAAAATTAAGTAACCTTTCTGAATGCACTGTAAATGGTATATAATATTGTGTGGGAATAACACAGTCTAACACATTACTTGACAGTCTCCATTTCTAGTGTTGGTGCGTCTGTAGGATTTGGAGCTTTAGTATTTTGGATTTTGCTGCAACATTTACTGGTTTCACAAATACATTTCAAACTACATTAGGAACTTGTATCCAATGCAGTCTTCAATTCCAGCTCAGATGTTGTTTCTGTGTTTTGCAGGGTTGCCAGACCCCTTCGCTAAGGTGGTGGTGGACGGTTCAGGACAGTGCCACTCGACAGATACAGTGAGGAACACTCTGGACCCCAAATGGAACCAACACTATGACCTGTAAGAGCTCTTCCTGATCTGATTGCATTCAATGGCTTTCTCAGTCACACACACACACACACACACACACACACACACACACACACACACACACACACACACACACACACAGACAACCATTATCATACCTTGATTTCCTTTAAACTTCATATCAGCTCAGTTTAAAAGAAATATAAACCTGAGACAATAATGTTTAGAAAACAGAATCCAGAGGAAGACGACTCTGAAGCAGACTGATTTCGAAGCACATGACCACTGTCCAGTAGTTTGAGTCTTACAGATTTGGCTTTTAGTGCTGTCAGACTGTCATTAGACGCCTCGAGTGGTTTAATTTCGGTAATTTTTCTGTGTGAGTCACCACATAGAAACTGTGCCTGTTTTTGACATCTCATTTAAGTGTGCTTATGGATTATGGCTCACCGTGTTAAAAACATTTGGATGGAAAAGGAAACAAAAATGCATAATACAGAATATTTCTTCCCATCATGTTGTTCCAGATTTGTATGATTTTTTTATTCTTCTGTGGAATAAAAAAGGGGATATTTGGGTGGATGCCTGAGCTGCTGTTTTCCATTCAAAATAAGAGGATGCTAAGGAAAAAAACACAATAAAAGTTGTTGTGAAGTCTTCTGAAGCTGTTTGTTAGATTGCTATGAGACACAAACCAAACTTAATTCCCTATGCACTGAAAATCTTCCCCTTGACTGTAGCTCTTTAATCTCTTTTGCGTTTTTGCATAATATAGTCAGGTGACACTCGGTAACCCATAGCGCTCTGCATTACTCAAGTCAAACCTTGTGTGACATGTCTCTGCACAGTATATTTCAATTTACGCTGAACTAGGAATGAGATGTGGGCAAAATCACAAACAAACATTGGGTCTCATTTACTAATTCATTGCATGGATTATTTGTTTTTATTCGCACAGGAGAACTTCTCAGGAAAAATTCACAACACGTTCATATGCACATGAATTTGTTCTTAACCTCATTCTAACGTTAATGAATCCAACCCCGCCCACATCCAGGTGTGACGTCAGAAGCCACGCCCGTGTCCAATACGTAACCTTGTGACTCCCCGTTCCGCCCCCTGAATCCTGATTTGTTGTATGTAGGTTTCCGACTGAAAGGGTAGGTTTTAGGCATAAGGGTATGTTTTAGGTGGATTTCAGTGTGTAGGTTACAGATTTAAAGTTCTTTTTTTTAGCCGTAAGGGCATGAATATTTTTTTCTTTCTTCTTTTAAACCACTTCACCAGAAATCCTGCCCTGTAGCTAATTTCAGTAGTTTAGGTTACCATGATGGGTAGGTTTAGGGATCAGTGGCTGCGTTTACACTGGCACAACAAATCCGATCTTTTACTTACGTCTGACACAGATCGGAATTGGTTGCCCACGTGTAAACTCAAAAATCCGCATGAGATACGATTTTTTTCACTTCCAATCTAAGCCACTTCCAAACGTGCGCTCTCTCTCTCACTCTCTCACTCTCTCTCTCTCTCACTGTCTCTCTCTCTCACTGTCTCTCTCTGGTTACTTCATTCGAATTCATTAAAAATATATACAGGTCCTTCTCAAAAAATTAGCATATTGTGATAAAGTTAATTATTTTCCATAATGTAATGATAAAAATTAAACTTTCATGTATTTTAGATTCATTGCACACCAACTGAAATATTTCAGGTCTTTTATTGTTTTAATACTGATGATTTTGGCATACAGCTCATGAAACCCCAAAATTCCTGTCTCAAAATATTAGCATATTTCATTCGACCAATAAAAGAAGTGTTTTTAATACAAAAAAAAAAGTCAACCTTCAAATAATTATGTTCAGTTATGCACTCAATAGTCAATACTTGGTCGGGAATCCTTTTGCAGAAATGACTGCTTCAATGCGGCGTGGCATGGAGGCAATCAGCCTGTGGCACTGCTGAGGTGTTATGGAGGCCCAGGATGCTTCGATAGCGGCCTTAAGCTCATCCAGAGTGTTGGGTCTTGCGTCTCTCAACTTTCTCTTCACAATATCCCACAGATTCTCTATGGGGTTCAGGTCAGGAGAGTTGGCAGGCCTATTGAGCACAGTAATACCATGGTCAGTAAACCATTTACCAGTGGTTTTGGCACTGTGAGCAGGTGCCAGGTCGTGCTGAAAAATGAAATCTTCATCTCCATAAAGCTTTTCAGCAGATGGAAGCATGAAGTGCTCCAAAATCTCCTGATAGCTAGCTGCATTGACCCTGCCCTTGATAAAACACAGTGGACCAACACCAGCAGCTGACATGGCACCCCAGACCATCACTGACTGTGGGTACTTGACACTGGACTTCAGGCATTTTGGCATTTCCTTCTCCCCAGTCTTCCTCCAGACTCTGGCACCTTGATTTCCCAATGACATGCAAAACTGAGCAACAGTCCAGTGCTGCTTCTCTGTAGCCCAGGTCAGGCGCTTCTGCCGCTGTTTCTGGTTCAAAAGTGGCTTGACCTGGGGAATGCGGCACCTGTAGCCCATTTCCTGCACACGCCTGTGCACGGTGGCTCTGGATGTTTCTACTCCAGACTCAGTCCACTGCTTCCGCAGGTCCCCCAAGGTCTGGAATCGGTCCTTCTCCACAATCTTCCTCAGGGTCCGGTCACCTCTTCTCGTTGTGCAGCGTTTTTTGCCACACTTTTTCCTTCCCACAGACTTCCCACTGAGGTGCCTTGATAAAGCACTCTGGGAACAGCCTATTTGTTCAGAAATTTCTTTCTGTCTTACCCTCTTGCTTGAGGATGTCAATGATGGCCTTCTGGACAGCAGTCAGGTCGGCAGTCTTACCCATGATTGCGGTTTTGAGTAATGAAACAGGCTGGGAGTTTTTAAAAGCCTCAGGAATCTTTTGCAGGTGTTTAGAGTTATTTAGTTGATTCAGATGATTAGGTTAATAGCTCGTTTAGAGACCCTTTTCATGATATGCTAATGTTTTGAGACAGGAATTTTGGGTTTTCATGAGCTGTATGCCAAAATCATCAGTATTAAAACAATAAAAGACCTGAAATATTTCAGTTGGTGTGCAATGAATCTAAAATATATGAAAGTTTAATTTTTATCATTACATTATGGAAAATAATTAACTTTATCACAATATGCAAATTTTTTGAGAAGGACCTATATATTGGGCTACTTCATTTCACTTCAGAATTCTAGATCTGAGCTGTAGGTAAACAAAAAATATTTTGTTTTTATTGTCTATATCTGTTCCGTCAGATTTTGCGCTGCAAACATTCATGAGTCATGACAGTTGTTATCTTGTCCATGCTGGAAAATAATCATGACCATCCGACATGAATTATATAAATAATTTGAATATCACGGCCATTCAAAACCAGGGTCTACCATGTGGATAGTAAAACGATCACCGAAAATCATATTGGGCGGGAATTAATGTAAACACAGATATCGTATACAAGTCCTGTCTAAAGTGAGTGTAAACAGTCGGGCCAAAAAATTGGATCTGTGCATTAAGACTTGCAGTGTAAATGCAGCCGGTGTAGGCAATCAGTATTGTGATTGAAATTACCTATAAAATCGTAAGAATCGGCTGCAGGGCGGAGTTTCCGCTGAACTGGTTTGATGTATTTTTTTCTTTGGTGCGGCCTCTGACGTCACACTTGGATGTGGCCCGGGTTGGATGTCCTCCGCAGGATGCAGCGAGACGCTTCTCCATTAGGCAACTGCACATACGATTATCTGCATTTCTTTATGCAGAGGAACCTCGCTGCCCGAGCTATAACACACCTTTTCTTACTCTTTTACTGTACGTATATGTGTAATATATATAACATATACTATATAAATATATAATAATATATTTAAGATCTAATTTTTGCATACGAGTTGTTTCAGTTGTTCCTACATTTGTTTTTGGGACATTTAGAATAAACTTTAGAACGAAAGTTCATGAAAACGTTAGTACGCAGATTTCATGCACAAATTCATGCGTGCGCACAGTTAGTGAATGAGACCCATTGTTTGGGTGGACCACATTTATGGTGCTTTTTTTCCTTGTTTAAAGCTGCAGTCCGTAGTTTGTCCTCTTTGTCGCCATCTCTGTTCGAAATCTGCAATTGCAGTTATTATCGGAATTATCAACTTTACGTGGGTGTGCCTCGGCACGGCACTGCGCGGATGAATCCAGTGTTTTGAGGAGAATGTGCGGCTGTCAGTCACCGTGCCGGTGTGGATACTGTCATTCGGAATCACAGATTCTACTTTTCGGAAGTATGACCAACATAAGAATTTTCACCAGAAAATGTCATCTGAACAAGTAAGTAACATTCACTTTTGTTCTGACCATCTAAGGCAGGGGTGTCCAAACTCGGTCCTGGAGGGCCACTGTCCTGTAGAGTTTAGTTCCAACTTGCCTCAACACACCTGCTTGTAAGTTTTTAGCATGCCTAATGACCTTCAACAGCTAATCAAGACCTTGATTAGCTGTTTCAGGTGTGTTTAATTGGGGTTGGAGCTAAACTCTGCAGTACAGTGGCCCTCCAGGACCGAGTTTGGACACCCCTGATCTAAGGGAAAAAAAGCATTGTAGTAAATCGCGCTGATTAAATCTAACGATCGCTTATCATATCACGTCAAACCGTGCAAATTATACTTAGTTCTCAAATTGTTAATGTTAACAACATCAGCATTTAATGTGTATTAGGGCTACCTGTAGTTCAGTTTCCATTTCTGTGCACTGCAGTCTAATTTCTAACTGTCATACCAACAAATTAATGTTCCTTAGAACTGTTGTATTTCTCTTTGAAATACAAACACGCGTATCTGTAATCAGATGCATATTTAAAACTGCAGTATAGAGGGTATGCATGTGACCTCAGCGTTGGCCAGAGTGACTGCGGTTACGCCCACAAGTGGCAAAAAGACTGAGCGGCAGCATTAGTTTTCAGCGTGAATGCTGCGGAAAAACACACAAAACGCGTCTAAAACGGGAAAGAGCTTTGAGACGGACTGTACAACTAGATTTGACAAGAAATATGAGGTATATTTTTACAGACTACCTAAAGCTACAGAACAGAGAAGCAAATACATCGCTGCAATTCATAGAAACAACTGGACTCCAGGCAGCGAAAGGTGGATTTGCAGTTATCATTTTTGTGTCAATATGCTGAATTTAGTGGTAAAATCATTCTCTATATATTGTATTGTTATATATTGCAGTGACAACTCATCAATCAAATATTTACCACTGTATTCTGTATAATTTGACATTTTTAAATAAACACTGACAAAAAACTATAAAAGTTTTAAGTCTAGACAATATGATGATATATATAACATTGATATAAGTGATCACCTGGATTTAGACCTGCCTATATTGTATTTATATAAAGCGTTCACAGGCAAATTTGCTGTATGTATTTACCCGGTGTCAAAATCAGGCACATATAAATGTCAGGAAACACGATTCCTGGCTGCATGTCAATATCCATGGATCACTGGATCTTTAGTAAGTTGTAAGGAACACTACATTGAGTCCAATCTTTAGTTTAAACTGATAATCGTTTGTTTTACTTGCGTTTTGGTAGTTTCCCCCTATTAAATCCAGTCACGCAGCTGCTCTTCTGCCACTCAGTCCGGCTGAGGGGGCGTGTTCCGGTGGGAAAGTGACGTTAATGCATTCCCTCTATAATCTAATTTTTACCTTTCAAAAGCCCTTCAGATATTTATCCTTGTTTTCGCATGGGGCCCGGTTGCAGTCTCTTTTTTTTCTGTAGCCAGTCCGAAAACTTTTGCATTTTACAACGGGTGAATCTCCAGTTGTCACTGGTGATTGTTGTTTGAACCTTTCTGGATCCGCCATCAAATTGATAAGTTTAATTATATCAAGTGCTGTGAGAAAAGGCTATAAATCTCCACCTCCAACATCCTCATACGCAATATAGCCTACTAGCCGAGACACCTTCTTTATGTGTTCAGATGTGACGTAATGACGCAAAGACATGCTAGAAGTCCCCGCGGAAATCCACAAGTGCCACTGGAATTAAAAACATTATTACAAGCTTACCGTTTTGAATCAAGCTAAGGTAATAAGATAGTTTTGAACACTGGCTGGATATGTACTTGCTCAATAATTTTTAACCCAAAAAAGTTACGGACTGTAGCTTTAAGCACAACAATAAATGTATCTATTTGTTGTATGGACAACAGTGGTTTAAATTTTTTTCAAAATATTGTCTTTCATCTCCGTTCAAAATATTGTGTTCAACAAAAGAGAGAAAATCATTAAAGTCTGGAATGACATGAGGGTGTGTAAATAATGGCAAAATTTTTATTTTGTGTTGACCTAACACATTAACATGCACTTGAAAGTAACCCCAGGGGTTTTTCTTGAACCAGTGGTGTACGATTTCTTCCAATCTCTTAATCAATGTAGCCCATCAGTAAAGCTCCCAGCATCCTTCAGGCTTTGAGGATTTAGGTCACCTCCTCTGGAGTCGACGGCTCTATCTGAGGAGATCACAGTGCAGATTTCCATGGGAGTTTAGGCATGGGTGGAAAAATCCCATATCCATTAGTTATACCGTACGCTTCTAGCTCTATTTACATTTTTACAGAGGTTTTATTAACAACTACAAGTATCAACTGGAATAAAAAAGAAACTTTCCTTCCACGCAGGCCTGCCACTTTTTTTCACAGACCAAGAGCTGAATGTAAGAGAGGATGGAAAGCATAAGAGGGCGAGATACAATAAAGGTCGACAAAAAAAACCAGCTGATTTCCAATACTTGTCCCCTTCGCATGTCAAGCCGACAGCCGGCAGCTAGAGAAAGCACATGTCTTCGTTTGTTTGGTTGCCAGGGCAATGGTAGACTAACCCTCACCCCCCAGGACGGCTTTCGAGTTAGCCAAACATGTCACGTCTGTCAGCGGAAAATAGGCCGCCATTTCCACAGCCCTCCCTGCAACCTGGAATAATGGGTGGGGAAGAGAAAACCATGGAGATGTTGCGTAAATCCTCCATCCTAAATACTTAAAGTACACTGGGATTTCTGTTCGCAATCAGGGTTTTAGCAAGTACTTTTGAACTCAAGTTTATTTGTTAGTGATACTGTAATGTGCATTTACGTACTCCCATAATGCTCATCACAAGGGTTCAGTTGTCTCGTTGTTGGCAGTGAAATATAGCCATTGTTGAAAGGTTATCAAGCTATTTAGTAGTTTTGTTTTTCTTGTTGAATGTCAAGACCAGCAGAATGTCAAAATCATTTAGACTGACAGGACTGAAAACCTCCAAAGGCTGCATGTTGCACAGAAAGATAACTGCTAATGTGCATAATGAACAATAGTACAGAGTCAGTCAAGCAGGAGAAAAACTGGCTGATAACCGAAAACAATACTAACAGAGATTAACATTTACATTTATGCATTTAGCAGATGCTTTTACCCAAGCAACTTACAATAGAGCAACATAAGCAATATGACTAAAACATTAACCTAGATGTGAGGAAACTGATGTGCTCGATATTTAGGTCAGAAACTGTTGAAACTACCTTACAATTTTAGACACATGAAATCAAGGTTTTCGTTTTTTTCAAAAATTAATACGAAGATTAAATGTGTGTAAACTTAGCACATATGTTTTCAACTCAATTTAAAATGAATATACACTGACCAAAATTATTAATAATAATAATTTGTTACATTTATATAGCGCTTTTTCTGGGACCTCAAAGCGCTTTACATAGAAGGTGGAATCTCCTCAACCACCACCAATGTGCAGCATCCACCTGGATGATGCGACGGCAGCCATATTGCGCCAGAACGCCCACCACACACCAGTTTACTGGTGTAGAGGAGACAGTGATAAAGCCAATCAGTATATGGGGATGATTAGGAGGCCATGATGGACAGAGGCCAAGGGGCAAATTTGGTTTACAATGGTAATTTAATTTATTTTTTATTTTTAAATAAGTGTTTAAATAAGAGTTTTCCTACATTTTAAAATTTTTAGTTTTAGGACAATCTTTGAAGGATGAACAAAAAAATGTGTTTTTCATCACATTAAAAATAAAATTTATATATGATATTATAGTTTTGAAGTGCTGGAAAAAGATGTATAGTACTTAGTAGTAAGCGTTTGACTATTTCTGTCACAAAACCATAGTTATGCTTAGAGTTACTAGATTTGCCTAAATCCATGGTGAATGTTGCTGATTTGTGGACTGAAAGCCTTCTATAAGTGTTTTCTCCTGGTTTCCACGTCAGCGCTGTTTGATCTGATATCTATGGTTTATAACAGAGAACTCTGCGCCGAATCGGAATGTTTCTCACTGGATCTCGCAGCGATGATGTTATTAATTCTAAGGCGAGTCCAATGGATTTCTTCACTGGATCTTCAGAGTCTGAATCTCCTAGTAACAGTGTCGCGTGATCGAGATCAGCCCTGTCTGTCTATTATGTCCTGCGCTGTCTATTATTGGTCCGAACTAATAAACGGTCCGTGAAGCATAAATGAGTAGCGCGGTTTAGTTCCGCTTTCATTTTGTTTGCATTCGCTGCTCAACTAATATATATTATTGGTCTCACCGGTAGGAAAAATGGTCGCAGTCTGGAGCCCTGTTACACGTGGTCTGCAGTTGTGAGGCCGGTTGGATTTACTGTCTCATTCTCTGAAACGCCTTTGGACACGGCTTATGGTAGAGAAATGAACATTCAATTCACGGGCAACAGCTCTGGTGGACATTCCTGCAGTCAGCATGCCAATTGCATGCTCCCTCAAAACTTCTGTGGCATTCTTCTGTGACATCTGTAGCATTGTGCTTTGTGTATTAAAACTGCACATTTTATTGTGTCCAGCCTATGGCACACCTGTGCAATAATCATGCTGTCTAATCAGCATCTTGATATGCCACACCTGTGAGGTGGATGGATTATCTCAGCAAAGAAGAAGTGTTCACTAACACAGATTTAGACAGATTTGTGAACAATATTTGAGAGAAATAGGCCTTTTGTGCACATAGAAAAAGTCTTAGATCTTTGAGTTCAGCTCATGAAAAATGGAGGCAAAAACAAAAGTGTTGCGTTTATAATTTTGTTCAGTGTATTTTCATTATATCGCTATATATATTTTTGTCATTGACTCATTTACAGAGTTACAGTTGTTGGTATTTCCTTCAGAAACAATCACTCGGGTTTAATGAACGGTTATCAGAGAAACTTAAAATGCACAAAACTATAATTATCTGTTATTAAGTGTTGACAGCATTCGGTTTCAGATTTATTGTCTTGACTTTTTCTTTGTTCTGTCTCCTCTTGGACTGGTTAGGTAACTACAAGCTCTTGTCTGGTATAAGTCAAACTTGGCATTAAGACTCTCCTACATATTTCAAATAAATAAGGGCTGTTATGAGCTAAGACTTCAGAGCTGGTGTTTTGCTTGGTAAACGGTTGATAAACTTTCTCCAGATCAGAGAGAAGTACATCGATTGTTTGGGTTTGGTTGGGCTTAATCTGGTCAGGACATCCACTGAGTCATTGGCATTCTGTCTTCTTGTTTCTTTCATCCCTACCCCTTTTTCTGCCCTTTTTCTCTACTCCTCTATTGCTTCGATTGGTTTTCAGTCCAAACAAGATCTTTTGCCCAGAGATTCTGTCCCATATTGGCAGGCCTACATTCAAACTTCCAAATGAACATTCAAACTTTGCTTGGACGTTTTTTGACAGGCTTGCTCCTTTTCATGTCCAGTTCTTGAGGTGTTTCTTTTCCCCGACTTTAAGGGAATCATTTGTTTTGTCTAACGCCATGCCAAAACCTTCAGACAAACCAGCTGAGTTTTTATGTAGCACTTGATGAAAGACAGACAGTGGTAAGAGAACTGCATTGGATTGCTTGAAGTTCTTGAACTTCTTGGTTCGTCTAGCTGAAATTAGGTGAAGATTTGGGGTGTTTTTCCCCTTTGAATCCTGTTTAAAAGAACCAAACCGAGACGCCTTCAAGTGGACCAAGACGTCAATAGAGTGAAAAAGAACCCAGTTCTTTTTTGTTTTTCTGTTTCTTTCTCTTTATTTTTATAATTATCTTTATCTACTTCCTCTTTGTGACCTTCTTTCTTTTTGTAATCTTATTCCTCCTCTCCTTCTTCCCCTTCTTCATTGTTTTCATCTACCTTGTCTTCTTCTTTGTCATCTTGTTCTTCATCATTGTCTTCTTCCTATTCTTTATGGTATTTTCTTCCTTGACATCTTCATCTTCTACCTCTTTGTTTTCATCTACTTCCTCTTTGTCATCTTGCACTTCTTTGTTATCTTCCTCTTCTACTTCTTCACCGTCTTCCTCCTCTTTTTCCTCTTCCTCCTCTTCTGCTACTTAATTTTTGTTGTCTTATTCTTCTTCTACCTTTGTCATTTTAATCTACTTTGACGTCCCCTTTGTCATATTCTTTTTCTCTTTCCACATATTCGTCATCTTCCTCTTATTTATCATCTTCCTCTGTCATTCTCCTCCTCCCCTTTTACTCTTCCTCTTCACCTACTTTGTTTTCTTCTGTCATCTTCTTCATTGTCATCTTCATTGTCATCTTCCACTTCTTCATTGTCTTCTTCCTCTTCTTTATCATCTTCTCTTCCTCTTTCTTCTTTGTCTTGTCATCTGTTTGTCATCATCTTGCTCTTCTTTTTTCATTCTCTTCATCACCTTTTCTACTCTTCTTCATTGCTTTTATCTACTGTCTATTGTCTTCTTCAATCTTTTTTATTTTCTTCCTTTCCATGCCATCTTCTTTGCTATCTACATAAAACTAAAATAAGCAGCTGATCTTCTCTTCTGAGCCACTGCATGTAATCATGTAAGCAAACTGCACCATGGACTGTCAAGACTGAGAAGTCTGATTTGAAGTGACATCTCTTGTTCTTTCTCAAGGTATATCGGGAAGTCGGACTCCATCACCATCAGCGTGTGGAACCATAAGAAGATCCATAAGAAACAGGGAGCAGGATTCCTGGGATGTGTACGACTCCTCTCCAACTCCATTAACCGACTCAAGGACACAGGCTGTAAGTGTGTGTGTTTTTGTGTGTATGTTTGGCTTAGAAGCAGTCTCAGAGTGTGTGTATAATTAGCTCAGAAAACATGGCTCAGGCCAAATTCAAGTGTACTTGTGTGTGTATAATTGGCTTATAGAGGTTGTAAGTATGTGCTACAATGGCTGTGTGTGTTAAGTGTGCAACCTTTAAATAAAAAACGCAACAGCAACGTTTTTAAACACAAGAATATATCTTACTTTGGCTGGAGACCACTGTCAATCTTAGGTAAATGACGTCCTGTTATTTGTGTATCACTTTCTTGTCGGCTACACAAGAACTGGTGTCAGGATGTTTAGGGTACGAGGGCCCCTGTCACAGTCTGTCTGGCTGTGTTCCAGCTCCACAGTTGTGTTTAAAAGCAGGCTTTCCCTAGAAACCCTCCAGCATGACCACTGTCCTGGATAAGCACAGGAAACCCACAGCCGCTCCCACAGCTGGAAGTGATTCAGTTCACCATTTCCTGTTGCACCCCTCTGTCTCTGCCATCATTCTTTCTCTGTCGTTTTTTATTATCTCTCTCTCTTTCTCCCATTCAGTCTATCACAAATAATTATGGTCTTAAATAAGAAAAAATGTTTGGTCTCTCTCTCTCTCTGCCAACATTACCTTTTTAAAAAACATTAAGATAAATTCACAAAATAAAAAACAATTCCTCTTCATTTTCATCTACTTCCTCTTCATATACGTGTGTGTGTGTGTGTGTGTGTGTGTGTGTGTGTGTGTGTGTGTGTGTGTGTGAGAGATGTGAGCACAAAATTGCAGTATGTCTATATCTGTTTCAGCTAATATTCTTGTTTTTTTTTTTACTGTTAAACTATATGTATTTGACTATCTTTACTGTATTGGAATTGGGTAATGTTAATTATTTTAAAATTATGATGAAATTTTGAAAATGTACCAGTGACTGCTATATTGGTATCTGATAAATAATTTATTACAATAAATGTACATGATGCATGATATATTGACGACAACTGCAATATTTTTTAATACAAGAAAATTACATTTAACTTACATTTTTTTCACAATTATTTGAACTAGTCTGTCAGATAATTATTTTTATAAATATTTTTTTGTTGCACTTTTATTTTAGTTACTGTTATTATATCTATATCAGTGCATTCCTAGTCTTTAGTTAAAGTAATATTTTCGCAGGTACTTGACCATATGAAGGGGTTTAAATGTGAGATGAGTGTTTTGGGATCGGTGAACACTCATCCAGCCCTGTTTAGTCTAGCTATGAGTGTGCATCCTGATCTGACTGTGTATGTGTGTGTCTATGTGAGAGTGAGAACAGATAGTGGCCTCTCTAATATCTGCAGGCTACTTGTTATTCCTGTCTCCCTCTTTCCGGCAATGACAGAGAGCCCCAGCGTGTTTCTGGAAGCGCCTCACTCCTATCGGCACATCTACAGTCTGAGAGGAATAAAGCAGCCTCTGTTTGTGTACGCACACACACACATTGATACAGAGCGCTGCAGTATATGTGACCTCACACATGAAATATGGAGCATTTTAGGCGTCTTTTAAGTCTCAGATGTCTCACCGAATGAGTCTTCGGTTTCTCACATGAACGTTTTCTTTTTCCTGACACTAATTTTCCTCTTTCCTTCATTTACAGATCAGCGTTTGGACCTAAACAAATTGGGGCCCAATGACAGCGATACCGTGAGGGGACAGATAGTAGGTGAGTCACAAGCTTTGCTCGTTCGCGAGAAGGACCTGTCAGGAATTTGGAGAGCTCCTCTATTTTCATCTCTTTTCCACATCTGCCATTTATCCCATGAGTCACACCAGCGCTAGAGCTTCAAAGTTTTTCATTAATGATAGTTAAACCCACACATTTACCTTCGACGCCCTAAAAATGTCCCTCGGTTTTGGGAGCATAGGAGGATAAAAACAGCCCTCATTCTGCCTGTTTATCGGTTTCTCTTTGATATTTCACCGAGATTTTCTTTCATGCACTCGAAGAGCCGCATTGTTCCTTCATCAATAAAGAGTTTTGTGGCGTGGTGACGTATTTGCGCACTGGGTTGCACGTCCCATGGCCACACCACAGGTTTTACAAG
Source organism: Gila orcuttii (assembly GCA_026230005.1). NCBI lineage: Eukaryota > Metazoa > Chordata > Actinopteri > Cypriniformes > Leuciscidae > Gila > Gila orcuttii. The sequence continues at coordinate 22,081,934 of JAPDVR010000003.1, forward strand.
CAGCCATTCATCAGAACATGAATGCTTTCCCATGCCTGAGAATTTCAAACAACACTCTTATATTCCATTTGTTTCTTCCTGTCACATCAATTTTTTGCGTCACGTGTGTTATGATGAGTCACAGTTGCCGGTTGATCATTAATGAAAGCAAGTAGTTATTAACTCTAAGTTACCCTAAGGAAACCTTTATTCTAAACCTTTATTCTAAACACTTTGATCAAACCCCTTACCCTAAATGTATATCTCCTCACACACACCATTTGTATACAAATATGTCAGCTATATTGGTTATAACAATTGATTCTTTTTTTTTTATGCATTATCTTTATTTGTATTTGCCAATATAAATATTTTGGATCAATCTTTTAGAATGACTTTTTTTTATTGATGAATTTCGAAAAACACTCTTTATCGGTGACAATATTGCAGGTTTTTTTTTTTTTTCAGAAAAAATTCTGTATCCGACAATATGGGTTAGTTTTCTTTAATTGATCTTTTTTTATATAAGATCTATATCGCTTTCGTTGCCTGCCAACATTTTTTTTTTTTTTTTGAAAATGTATGATAAATTTCAAAAACATGATCTATATCGTATTTTCTAATATTATAGTTTTTTTATTTGGATACATTTTTAATATATACAAATTTTTAAATGACAATGAATTACTACGTACTATTGGAAGCAAACACATTTTTTATGTATTATTTTTATTATTTTATAACTAAAACCATATACTTGTTTTCTATGCCAAGATCTCATAGATTAACCCTGATTATTTAACTCATTATTGTCTAGTTTAACTGATGTTTTTGTGCGAAGGAACTTGCAGTACACTTATTGCAGGAACAATTGCGCAAAGTTTCTGTAAAGCTCATGCATGCATTCATGCATTTTCTGTAAAGCTAATTTGAAACTGAATAAACTGAAGAATGAATATGAATAAACTATGTGTATTCATTGTGAAAAGCGCTATACAAATAAATGTGAATTGAATTGAAGAAAAAAAAGTGCTCAAGGTCACTATAGTGATTTTCTTTTGTGAGGATAAAAGCTACAACCTGTCAGTTGCCTCAACACCCCAAAATGGCAAAATATCCATGCTACGCATGTCTTACACTCATCTTGACATGGCTGTCACATAGTCTCAGTCAATCCATGACACACACACACACCTTTCACAGATGGGACCCATCTAACAGCTTGTTTTGTGTTTGTGTCAACAGTTAGTCTTCAGTCCAGGGACAGGATAGGCACAGGAGGGCCAGTCGTCGACTGCAGTCGTCTGTTTGACAATGACCTGCCTGATGGGTACGTGAAATAACTCTTAAGAAACTCCCAAATGAGCGCTTATATATAAAACAATGTTTTATCTTTAGAGGATACTGAACAGCCACTGTTTTTATCCGACCCCTGTGTTTGTTCCTGCGCCGTGTGTGTGTCTGTCTGTCTCTCTGTCTGTTTGTTCATTTGTATGAATGTCTCTTTGTGTTCTGTCTGCAGCTGGGAGGAGAGGAGAACTGCATCTGGCCGGATCCAGTATCTCAATCATATCACACGCAGCACCCAATGGGAGAGACCTACCAGGTGGGGTCAGGTTTACTTTGTTGTAGTCCCAGTTTACTTTTATTTTATTTTATTTTTTACTTTATTTTTATTTATTTTTATTTAATTGTAATTATTTTGTTTTAATATATTTTATTTACTTTTGTTTTTATTGTACTTATTTTGTATTGTAACATTTTTATTTTTACTTTATTTTTAAGTATTCATTTATTATTATTTCATTAACTTTATTTTTTATTTTATCTTTAGTTGTATTTTCATTTATCTGTTTTTTTATATTTTATTATGTTTCTTTTTTTATTTTAATGTTTTTATTATTATTATTATATTTATTTGTTTAAAAAAAAATCTAGTTTTTTAGAGACGTGAATGGTTTGCAGACTGAACTAAAGACTTGTAGGATCAAGGCATTTTGGCTTACCCAAATGAATGTCCAGGTTTTTGGGTTTGAGGTGGTTTTGTTGGTTAGGAGAATGGTAATTTTGTGTGTGTACGCGTGTGCCACACAAAAGGAAAATGTGCGTCGGCCACATCTGTCTCCTTTGCCATCTCAGACACTGACCCAAATTTATCCAGAGTACAGCTGAAAGATATATAAAGCCATGTCAGGGAGCATCCCCACTTCATGAATTTTTAAGGAAACACTCAACCATAAAGACCAGGAAACATTCCAGGCAACATTCCAAGACGAAGATCTAGAAAAAACGCTGGTCTGGTCTGCGTTTCTCAAAAGTTTTGGTCTCTACAATCTACTTAGGCTTATGATTCTTTTGGGAAACGCAGCCCAGGTCAGCAAGGACAGTGTAAATTTCCAACAACAATGAATATACCTCAAATAATAGAAGGTTTATACCAAAAACGGGGCCATAAGTACCTATAGTTGAAAAACACCCATGTACTCTTTTGTTTCTACTCTACAGCCGTTGTTTTTCTAGTCTTTCCTCAAAACGTTACTGTAGACTGTAGGGATTTGGTTCAATTCAGCCACAAGCACGTTAGTTAGGTTATGTGTCCACATTGGCCGACTAGTCCTAGTGTGCAGCACGCATTACAATTCACAGCCACGGAAGCTCTCGAAACATCATTTTCGGACTGACGTTGCTTCCAAAGGCAGTTTTGAACCTCTGAAGTGTTGAAACTGAGTGGAACAGAGGGAATATTGAGCACACATGAAAGCCGAGCACAGGCTGTGTTTATGCGCTACATGATTCAGCACTTCGTCCTCGTTCTGTGAGCTTGTGTTGCCAGCCGCTTCACGGTTGAGCTGCTGTTGCACTTAGATGTTCCCACTCTACAATAACAGCACTTACGGTCGACCTGGGCAGCTGGAGAAGGACAGACATTTCACTCACTTGTTTGGAGAGGTTGCAGGTCTGCAACTTAAGTTCGCCGTTCTGCTTGCTAGTGTTTGTCTTCATTATTCATTTAGTATTCAAAGCAACTGTACATTTTAGACCATGGAGATTTCAATTTCATACCAAAGGGCACACTATTGTGTGCTTGGGTTTCCAAAACTAATGCCTGATTGTACCCCAGAAGAGCCACTAAGTCTTTCATGATCCTTTTTCTAGTTTTGTTAGAGATGCAAATGTTCTGCAGACTCAAATAAAGTCTTGTAGGAGCAAGGCATTTTGGCTTGCCCAATTTTCTGTCCAGGTCATTGGGTTTGAGGTGATTTTGTGGGATTGGACTGGATTGTCCAGTCTAAGACTAGCCTAAAATGGCTTACTAGTCTTAGTTTGGACCAGTAAGTTAGAATTGATGGTTTTAAAGGGAATTTGGATGTTTTTTAGCTGGTCATGCTGGTAGACAAGCTGGCCACCCAAATAAATCACTAACTCGGCCAGGTTTGGATGTCATTTTTAACCAGTTAAGACCAGCAAACCAACTTAGGCTGCTTTGACCATTTAAAAAAAAAAAATTAAAGTTGGAAAAGTCAAAACCAGATGGAAAGGGCCATAGGAAATGATGCTGAGACTTTATTTCACTTTGTACTTTCTGAAGAAACTCAGTTTGAGAAAACTGTTTTAAAAAAATTAAGATGTTTCGTCATTTTTATATTTGTTATGATGTTTTGCATAAGTAAGCACAAAAATGCTCTGTAATCTTCTGTTCTTCTGAATTTCAGTTACATTGTACTTTCACATGTTTAGCACACACTTTCATTCAAAGCGACTCAGCATTCTAAGTATATGTGAATTTGAACCATTTTAATGTAGTCTGTTGTCTCATGCTTTCTCATTTCTTCTTTCACACACACAGGCCTGCGTCCGAGTACTCGAGTCCTGGCCGGCCACTCAGCTGCCTGGTGGATGAGAACACGCCCATCATGACGCCCAACGGGGCAGCGGGCGTACCTGCGGATGACCCACGGGTGCAGGAGCGGAGGGTTCGCTCTCAGAGACACAGAAACTACATGAGCAGAACTCACCTACACACACCGCCCGACCTGCCTGAGGGATACGGTACGCACACATCAGTTCTTCCATTAATACTGGCCAGCTTGCAAAGGTCAAAAATACACCCTGCAGCATACATTTCACACACACATGCACATGCAATGGAAATTTGTGCTGCAGCAGGAGTAATTAAAACGTCTCTAGAGCTGTAGAAAGGGAACTTGTCTGAAATATGTCAGACGTGCCGTCAGCACCAGCTGCAGGGTCAGACGGGTGACCTGGAAATCCCTCTATGTCTGTGTGCGTGTGTGTAAGTCCGTGGAGAGATACAGAGGCCAGAGGTTATAGACACAGGTTAAATAGAGCTCTGTGTGCTCTCCTCTGCTCAAGTAGCTAAATGTGGGTCTGTAGACATGGGATACAGGTCAAGTACAAGGAACAGGTACTTAAACCATCATTTAAAGACTTTGAGATAAATCGATATTGATATTTATAATAAATTAAAAAAATCCACAAAATCACTAATAAACTTTAAGTAATTTCCTATATTTAGCCAACTCAAAAGTCTTCTCGATAAACCGCTAATTTAAAAGTGTGGTTTAACTTGAAAAGAGCTATATTACTATTGTATAGTAGAATAATTATTGTAGTATTATTATTATTATTATTATTTTAAGAAATGTCATACAACCAAGATGTTTATTCATCTATTTTCATTTATACAGTCTTTACACATCATCCCGTCATTACACTCATCCCATTTACACATTCTTTAAATAAATTTCGATGTAAAATTATTTTTTAAAAGATTTTTTAAATTGGTCCCGTTTTATTAATTCGTTTCATTATACAACATTTTTGATAATACATTTATATTAAATCCCAAAACGCAGAATCCAGAAAAAAAAAAATAGAAAACAAAGAAAAACATAAAATGGGATTATAAAGGTAGCTTATTCTATGGCAGGTTTTGGTCTAACAAACACATGGTATGCATTTCCGTATGTGAAATTACTATCATGATAAATATCAATATTGAATGATTTGGGAAAAATATAATGGCAATATTTTTGGCCATATTGCTCAGCCCTACTTTAAGAAGTTATTGAAGTTGATTTTTCTGATAGAGCATTAAACTTCATCCCCTCTCATTAAAAAAAATGTAAATGTTCATGTTCATGATGTCCTCCTTTAACTCCAGCATGTGAGTTTACTTAAGCCCATAGCCATTACATATTTAAAACAGTAATATCCTATACTAAACCTAAACTAATCTTGACAAAATAAATATAATTTGAAAGCTTATAATCGACTCGGTTACTAACGTAACATCGGTTCCCTGAGAGGAGGGAACGAGTATTGCGTAAGTAGCTTACGCTATGGGAAAACTCCTTTTCTCGAAAATATTGAAGTCTTTATGTAAAATGCATTGCAGCTGCACAGCTGACAGCAATGAACGAAGGAGCTCGGTCATTGGCTGTGCTGCGGCAACTTGCTCGAACCAATGACGGGGCGACTCTGAATGCGCGACCAATGAGAGCGCTTCGCGCCCGCGCGCGTCAGAGCCCGCCAAGATGGGCGTGGCCAAGAGCTATATACTGGGCGCCCCGTCATGAGAGTTCTTTAGGTTAAAACGACTGAAGCGAACTAACCAAGCACAAGCACGGCAGCTTACGCAATACTCGTTCCCTCCTCTCAGGGAACCGAGGTTACGCCAGTAACCGAGTTGTTCCCTTTCGAGAGGTCTCTCCTATTGCGTAAGTAGCTTACGCTATGGGAACACCATGCAAAACGCCGTGCGTGCTGAACTTCGCCTTATGATAGCCAGAGGCAGGTGCCTGAGCTGAAAAGCAAAGTTATCATCCAACTAGCCGGCAGAGGCGAGCTTTATATGTGGGAAAAAATACAGAGCGGCTAGAAGGCGCTCAGTGTGACACAAGCACATACATAATCTAGATACGAACTCGTAGTTCAACTAGCATCATGCTGATAGTACATTGGAATGCAATGTCGGGACCTGTAGGTTGTAGAACCTGATAAATGTGGACGGTGAGGCCCAGCCTGCCGCCGCACAAATATCCTCGATCGGTATCCCGCTCGACCATGCCCAGGAAGAAGCCACACTCCTGGTGGAGTGTGCTTTGACTCCCCAGGGGCATTGAAGTCCCTTAGCTTCATAAGCCAGCGCTGTAGCTTCAACTATCCAGTGAGAGATTCTCTGCTTTGAAACGGCGGAACCTTTCGTACGGCCTCCAAAGCATACAAACAGTTGTTCTGTCTGTCTGAATAGGGCAGAACGCTCCAAATACACTCTGAGAGCCCTAACGGGGCAGAGTAGATTAGCGTCATGTTCGTCTGCTGGAGACGATAGCGCAGTTAGGGAGATAACCTGTGCTCTGAAGGGAGTTGTGAGCACTTTAGGAATATACCCATGTTTCGGTCTAAGGACGACCCTGCAGTCGTTAGGTCCGAATTCTAGGCAGGCAGCGCTTGTCGAAAGCGCGTGCAGGTCGCCCACTCTCTTGACCGAGGCGAGTGCCAGCAAGAGCGCAGTCTTGAGCGAGAGCTGTTTAAGGTGCACGGTTCGGAGTGGTTCGAACGGGGGCCCTTTAAGAGCGTCTAGGACAGTAGCTAGGTCCCAGATCGGCACTGAGGGGGGGCGTGAAGGGTTCATCCTCCTAGCGCCGCTTAGGAAACGAATAATTAGGTAGTTTCTTCCCAATGGACGTTCCATTACAGGGTCGTGTGACGCTGTGATGGCCGCCACATATACTTTGAGCGTGGAGGGGGTGCGGCCCGCCTCCAGAAGCCCTTGTAGAAAAGCGAGTACGTTCGTAATCTCGCATGTTTCAGGGTTCAGGCCCTTGGCTTTACACCAGTCACTGAACACTTTACATTTCTGGGCATATAAGCGTCTCGTGGAGGGCGCCCGCGCCTCAGCGATGGTATTTAGTGCTCCGCTCATGAGGTTCCTGGGAACCCGTTGAGGGGCCATGCATGAAGGGCCCACAGATCGGGGCGGGGATGAAATATCATCCCGCTGGCCTGACTGAGGAGGTCTGGCCTCAGTGGAATCGGCCGTGGTGTAGATTGCATTTGCATCAGATCTGGAAACCATGTTTGGTTCTTCCAGAGTGGGGCTATCAGCAGCACTGCGTTTTACTCCTCTCTGACCCGACTGATGACCTGTGGCAGCATCACGATCGGGGGAAAGGCATATAAGGGGCTGCTCGGCCAGCTCTGGGCGAGCGCGTCCGTGCTTTTCGTGAAGAAAAGAGAGCAGTGCGCGTTCTCCTTGGAGGCGAAGAGGTCGATCTCCGCTTTTCCAAAGGTTTTCCATAACCACTGAATCGTCAGCGGGTTGAGAGCCCATTTTCCTGGGAGAATCTTGTCTCTGGATAGCATGTCTGCGCCCTGGTTCAGGGCGCCTGGCACATGCGCTGCTCTCAGCGAGCGCAAGTTGTGCTGGGACCATAAAATGAGTCTCCTGGCCATTGAATGCATGGAGCTCGACCTGAGTCCACCCTGGCGATTTATGTACGACACTACCGTCATGTTGTCCGTTCGGACCAGGACGTGTTCGTTTTTTAGATGTGGGAGCAGGGCTCTGAGAGCCAAAGCGACCGCTTTCATTTCCAGACAGTTTATGTGTAGGCGCTTCTACGGGTTTGACCAAAAGCCGGAGACAGGCCTGCCCTCGTAAAGGGCCCCCCAACCTATTTTGGAGGCATCTGTCGTTATCATCTTTCTCCTTGTGTTCACACCCAGACTCACGCCTGACTGGTACCAGTCGGCGGCTTTCCAGTGCGTCAGGGCTTTTATACAGCCGTGGTTCGCTCTGATTAAAGAGTGGCCCGAACGCCACGCGTGAGTAGGGACGCGGCTCTTGAGCCACCGTTGGAGAGGGCGCATATGCAACAATCCTAGATGGAGTACGGCCGATGCTGAGGCCATGAGACCGAGCATCCTCTGAAACCGCTTGACGGGGGCGCGCGCGTCCGCCCTGAAAGATGTTGCAAGGCGCCGGATGGTGAGCACGCGCTCTGATGAGAGACGCGCTGTCATTTGCATCGAGTCTAGAACTATTCCCAGGAAAGAAATCCTCTGGCTGGGAGATAGTATGCTTTTTGCAAAATTGATTCTTAGACCCAGGCATTCTAAATGGATGATAATCCAAGATTTGTGTGTTATTAACTGACTTTCTGATTGAGCTAGAACCAGCCAATCGTCGAGATAATTCAGTATTCGCACTCCTCTTCGCCTTAGGGGGGAAAGTGCTGCATCCATACATTTCGTGAATGTACGGGGAGCCAGGGGCAGGCCGAACGGAAGTACTGTGTACTGGTATGACTGTCCCTCGAAAGCGAATCTCAGAAACGGCCTGTGAAGAGGCACTATTGGAATGTGAAAGTAAGCATCTTTCAGATCCACTGAGAGAAACCAATCACCTGGGCGTACTTGCGCGAGGATATGCTTGGTTGTTAACATTCTGAACGAGCGAATCATTAGTGCTTTGTTCAGGTGTCTGAGATCTAGGATGGGGCGGAGACCGCCATCCTTTTTCGGGACGAGAAAATAGCGGCTGTAAAAACCTGCCTCGCTCAGAGAGGGGGAAACAGTTTCCACAGCGCCCTTTTCTATTAGTTTGCGCACCTCGGTGCGTAGAACATGTGAACACTCCTTTCTCACTTTCGTCTCGACCACAGTCGTAAAACGTGGTGGTCTGCGAGCGAACTGGAGCGAGTATCCGTGCTTTTCTATATTCAATACCCATTCCGGCATATCTGGAATGTTTTCCCATGCCGCTGCGTGTACAGATATGGGCTGAATACAGGCTAGGGGCGGGCCGCTGTGACGTAGGGATCCGGCCAGCGAATCGCCTGAGCTCGTAGCTCTCAGAGGCGCGGGCGCGCGCTGAGCAGCTGAGTGAATGGGCGCGTGTGTGATTACAACAGCGCGCGCTGTGTCTGTAAAACTCGCAGCCTGAGCTGGGGTTGAGTTTGACACTGTAAGGACAGTGTTTATAAGTGGGGGTGCATAAACAGTGGTAGGCACACGCGTCACTTTTATAATGTTTCCCGCTTTTACTGGGGATGAATTTATAACTGTGTGAACAGTGCTTGTGTGTAGTGGTGCGTACATGACCGTAGGCACGTGATCTACATTCATGGGGAGCGCAGCCTGAGCTGGGAATGAATTTGGCACTGTTTTGACAGTATCTGGGAATGCACACTTTGTGGACATGTGAACCCTTAGTGACACAGGCAGAAAAAGACTTTTTGTGTTTTCTGTGCGTCGCCGTAAAAACGGTGTTTGTTTGCAGGTGAGCGAGCTCTGTGACTGGCCCATTGACTGCTGTATGGACATATCCAGCCGCCTGTAAGGGGACTAGGTAATGTTTGAGCTTTTGCAGAGAGAGTGGTCCGGCTTTTGCGAGACACGCACTCTCTCTTCTCATTCCTCTGGCTAGGACGGCTTTCGAGGCTCAGGGTTCAGCACAATCTTGGGCCAAGGACCCCGTCGCTCAGAAGGCGGCTTGCGGTTGTGAGAGCGCGAGCGGCGTCGAGCGTCAGCCTGAGGCGCGGGCTGAGAGGCGGTGGGAGCTGTTCTAGCCCGCTGCGGCTGTGGCGGTCTCTGTCTGCTCTGCGATGAGCTGGAGCGCTTGGGCAGGAAATGACGCATAGCTTGTGAAGCGTTCTGGGCCTCAGTGAAGCGTTCGGCGAAACCCTTAACCGCCGGTTCAAACAGCCCGCTGGTGGAGATAGGCGCGTCGAGAAATGGCGCCTTATCCGCGTCCTTCATCTCAGTCAGAGTTAACCACAGATGGCGCTCGAGAACAGTCAAATTAGCCATAGCACGGCCAATAGACTGGGCGGTGGCCTTCGTGGCTCGCAGAGCTATATCAGTTGCGCTGCGTAGGTCCCTAAAGGCTTCGGGTTCGGGGCCAGACTCGTCCATAGAGCGGAGAAGCTTGGCTTGGAACACTTGAAGTACCGCCATTGAGTGAAGCGCTGATGCAGCTTGGCCGGCGGCGGCGTAGGCGCGACCGGCGAGAGCAGAAGTAGTGCGGCAGGGCTTCGAGGGGTGGGAAGCTTTGGCTTTCCATCCGGTGGTGGAGGGCGGGCAGAGATGATTGGCCACGGCCTCCTCGAGGGGCGGCGTTCCCTCGTAGCCTCTTTCCTTCGCGCCGTCCACAGAGGAGAGCGAAGAAGAAAAAGAAGGCTTTAGGCGCGCAGAGGGGGGGGCTTTCCACGACTTGGTGAGTTCGTCGTGAACTTCCGGGAAGAAGGGAGAAGGCCTTTGCCGAGGGGCCTGCTGGCGCCCCTGCAGAAACCACTCATCCAGTCGGCTCCGGGTTGGTTCTTCGGGAGAAGACCAATCGAGCCCGAGGTCTTCCACGGCCTTAGAGAGGACACGGATAATCTCGGTATCCATGGTGGAGCCCCCGCTCGTGCTAGCTAGCGTCGATGGGGCAGGGTCGAGAGTGGAGCCAGGCCAGTCGTCCGATACAGCGTCGATGGACAAGCTGTCATCCATTCCCCCGTCGTCCTCGGACGTGCCGAAAGTCACAAGGCCCACCGCTCTGCTAGAGGGGTGTGGGTCCGGCTGGGTGAACTGAACCGGCGGTGGGGAAGGCAAGAGCGGCGGTGAAGCACGCGGAGACTGGCTCGGCATGACGTCACTGAGCTCAGGTTCAGGAAGCCTCTGTGAGCGGCGCTTTTTCTTAGTGCGCGGCTCAAACAGAGGGGTGGCGGCGATGGGCTCGCTTACGGCGAAAGCGGCGAGGCGAGCCCGTTGTGTGGAGAGACCCAGGTCATCACATTCCGGGCATCTGCCCTTGGTCAAAGCAGCTTCTGCGTCGTCCCGGCCCAGGCAGCGAGCGCAGATGATGTGACGAGCCCCGTCCGGGAGAAGGTCTCTGCACGACGCGCAGGAAGGCATTTGAAACAACGCCTCAGAAAATTGCTCTTTTACAAGTGTCGCGGGGCGAACAGATGTAAAATACTTGCGTGTGTAGCACGCCGGATGGCTCAGTAGGATGGCGTTCGAAGGCGGCTGAAGGTGCCGACTTCCTCGTAGCAATCCCGCTGGTATGCTTTTCGACGGCGGCGAAGCTTCAATAATCCGGAGGATCCAGCGAAGAACGTGTTCGCTGAAGGAGATTAAATCTAAAGAACTCTCATGACGGGGCGCCCAGTATATAGCTCTTGGCCACGCCCATCTTGGCGGGCTCTGACGCGCGCGGGCGCGAAGCGCGCTCATTGGTCGCGCATTCAGAGTCGCCCCGTCATTGGTTCGAGCAAGTTGCCGCAGCACAGCCAATGACCGAGCTCCTTCGTTCATTGCTGTCAGCTGTGCAGCTGCAATGCGTTTTACATAAAGACTTCAATATTCTCGAGAAAAGGAGTTTTCCCATAGCGTAAGCTACTTACGCAATAGGAGAGACCTCTCGAAAGGGAACTCTAGTTTCCATATTACAGGGGAGCCGTAATTTACCAATTTGCAACAAGAATATTTTCATACTCCAGACCTTTATTTTGAAATAGCAATGAACATGAAAAATCATGAAAGTAGTTTGTTTTCATGCCAAGAGTTCAAAAGATAACATCCATTGAATTTTTTTTTAGAAAAAAAGGTCTGAAAATGTTTTAAATATAAAGAAAAAGATAATAGATTCACCATTTGTGATGTGGCTGCGAGCTATAACGCACATACGTGTTCTTTTTATGTGTTTATTAGAGGTTGAATTTATATCAAAATCTGCCAAACTTCCCATACTACTTCTGAATAGGATGTCTACTTCATAAATTGTATGAAAATGGTGGAAATATGGAATATATGGAAATGGAGGCGGCCTTATGTGGGCAGTAATGGAGGCTGGTTGTCACCAAGTGAAAAAGTTTGGTACTGCGCCCAAACAAAATCTTACTAAAAGCAATTTTTTTTAAATATCAACCTAAAATTTGAAACTCAACTTGTTTAGATTTTTGGCTTTGATTTTCTTGCAGTTTTAGAGTCCAACGTGTTTTGAAAATATATATTTTATATAAAATATGAATAATTAATTTTTTACATTTTTACAATCACTTTTTTTTCTGTTTCACTTTCTTAATTTATGTCACTTCTACAAAAATCTGCCAAATGTCTTCTTTAAAACAAGACCAATCTTATTAATCTATATTCCAAAGCATTCTTGAATTATAACCATTAAAGTTCGGAATGTGCATTTTCATGTCTATTCAAAAAAGGACACTTAAAGGGTTAAGAGAAACAAGTCTTATTTGGAAGGTTAATGCGATCTTTGTGGTTTTGCAAGCAATATATCATGTTAACGTAAATTAAAAATGAATCTGCTTGTTTTTATTTAGCCATTATTTTCCCTTAAAGTTCATTTGTTTGTGTGAAACGAACATAGTTTACAGTCATGGACCAGATAAGCATACGGTATATCAAACTGAAAGTGAAAGAATGAAAGTATCACTACTGTACACACATGAACACAAAAACAATGATAGTATTCAACCCTCTTGTCATTTTTTTCACATTGTAAATGACGAATGGTGCCACCTGGTGTTTGTTCACAGAGCAACGGACAACACAGCAGGGCCAGGTCTACTTCCTGCACACACAGACGGGCGTCAGCACATGGCACGACCCCAGAGTGCCCAGGTACCTCCTTATCCTTTGTGTCTTTTACATGTTTAATATTATTACAATTATTTAACTTATCTTGTTTAACAAATATTTTATACTGAATTTGGTTGGAAACTCGCACCTCTAACCAGTCATTCTTTGTAACATGCGAAACATCACTGTTTAATAATACAGCTATGTTGTAGAGTGTGATTTTTGACCAATGAGATATTACTGTGTGTGAACATTATTCTTCAAAATGCCTCGAAGCTCAATGCTTTTGACGGTTGCAACTGGTTTGGGCAGAAACTGAGAAGACATGAACTTGGAGAAACTTGGAGCTTTATGAGGGGACCGTTGAGTCATTTATCTGAGAGCGGAACATGATTGAAAAAATTAAATGTGGAATGCATTTCCTTCTCCATTAATGGTGTGAAGTTAATATCATGATAAATATCAATATTGAATGATTGACAATGGGTTGACAGTGAGCGTTGCACATTTGTTGCTCTGTTAGTTTGATGATGTTTGGCAGGAGCCCGAAATCAACATCTCTGAAGTTTATCTTTTTTTATCAGTTTTCATCTCGTTCTTTTTTACTTTCTCTCTTTTCGAACTTTGTTTTGTCTGTCTTCTTGCTTTGTTCTTTTCTTTCTCTCTCTGTTTTAGTTTAACGTCAGACTAAGGAGCATGTTACAATATATTTAAAGTGTTTTAACACTGTTTAAGTGATGTCATTTTAACTTTTTAATTTTTATTAATTAATTAATTTTAAACCATGAACAAATTTCACTTCCATCAAATCACGATATAATTTTTTTCACTCAATACATTTTTTAACGATTTTTGTTAAAAAATATAATTAATTATTATGCGAGTATTTATATATATATATATATATATATATATATATATAATTTTTATTATTTTATTTTCAAGAATTTTTTTATACTCTAAGATGTCTTTAAAAAAAGTTTGGGATAAGGGTAAAATAATACAATATGTCCATAAAAGGCATTTGAAAAGTATAAATAAATAAAATAAATGTTCAAATGTTTCCTAGACAAGTTGAAATTATGAAAATATTTGTTATAAAATCAACACATGGAACATAAAATTTCCATTTTGGGGAATCCTCTAGCTAAAGAAGTAGATATGAAGAGTTAAGATGCAAAAACATCTAAGTCCTTCTGACATTTTTCTTTTAAATGATGTTTAGGTTCAGTAATTTCACTTTAATGGCAGTGAAAAGGTTATTAATCAGTTATTGAAATGGCTTATTTTCAAAAATATCACTTTAATCAATTCAAGACATAGTAAACAGTTGCACTACTAATCACTACGGCCACATCTGTATCCTATTCAGGCCCAAGTGCTCACAGGGTTCGAATGTGACCCACGGTAATGACACAAAATGAATCAGAATCAGAATGCGCTTTATATGTATGCGCAAACACACAATGAATTTGTTGTGGTTTTTACAGGAGCTTTTGGTACATGCATACATACATATATAGATACATATAGGACATAAAAAAACATAAATAAATAAAATAAACAATAATAGTAATAATAATAATGTGGTATACATCTTAAACAAGACTTATGTACTTTATGTACAGCTCTATAAGTACAATTTGTATTTACAAAATCTCTAAATATTGCTTCTCTCAAGTACTGAGAATGAATTATAAAAACAGGCGGTAATTTCTGGGTTAGCTGTTTAAGCTGGAGATAGCATGGGGGGGAGTGCAGTGCAAACAGGTTGTGTCCGGGGTGAGAGGGGTCTGTGATGATGTTACCTGCCCTTTTCTTCACTCTGGTATTGTACAAGTCCTGAAGGTTGGGCAGGTGGTGTACACCAATTGTCTTTTCAGCTGTCCTAACAGTCCGTTGCAGTCTTCTTATATCTGATTTGCTGGCTGTCCCAAACCAGACAGTTATAGAAGTGCAGAGAAACCGACTATGTTCTTATCTCCTTGTGAGGATCTAGAAATGACGACACACTTTATTGGATAACAACAAAAAACAGAAGACAAATAGAAGACTTTATGCAATAACTACAACATATACACTACGCTCAAAATGAAATAAAAATAAATAATAACCTATATACAGTATTAAATATAAAAAATAAATATAAAATTATGTATCAAAAATAAATAATAAATAAATAACTTTAAAAAAGTGTACTGTTAAATAAGTGGCATGAACATTAAACTGATATTAGTCCAATCTAAACAATCCATTGTCATAAAACGTAAATTTCTTGTATAAACTTCTAAACATCTTTAGTTAATCTCTTGAGACAGGATAAAAACTTACAGCTTGACAATTGAAAGCTGGCTCACACGCATGCTGTCATTCATTTTGAAATCATATGATTCGCTTTGTGTCTTCTGATTGGTTCTATGAACTTAGAGGCTTTTGCTGGCAAAGGGAAGTGACGTTTAGAGGTTTCTGCCAATAAACCGGTATTTCTGAATGGGCAGAGGCTGGGATTTAGCGGATTTGAAGCGAAATTATTTGATGATCGTACACTATGTGCGGAGAGCATTCGCACAATATCATTTAGCGGCTTTTGCATCTGAAGTCTTCAAATATACTCCAGATATTATCTTGCACTATGTGCATTTATAAGGTAATGTCCAATTGTGAACTGGTTCTCTACATATATCATAACAATTTCTAATCTCACCAGGGACAAAACCAGTGCTAGAGCTGATAAACAGTTCTCCGCCTTTCTCTCCGCAGGGATCTCAGTAATGTAAATTGTGAGGAGTTGGGTCCGCTGCCTCCAGGCTGGGAGATAAGGAACACCGCCACAGGACGGGTGTACTTTGTGGACCACAACAACCGAACCACACAATTCACGGACCCGCGTCTCTCCGCTAACCTGCACCTCGTTCTAAAGTGAGTCACTCTCAACTTCATCAGAAAGAACCAGACACTATTCAACCTAGAAACTACTAGAGACATGAAAGACATAGTCGTATTGCTGAAGTCTCATCTCGTTGTGTCTCACGTTTACTCCAACAGTCCCAGTCCGAATGGCTCCCGTGGGGCTGTTGAGGCTCAGAGCAGGTAAGAAATGAATCCGATTCTCTTCAGTTGGAGCAGTTTCATCGATCTGCATGCTCGTGACAGTGCATGTGTAGTTGTGTGTCGCGTGAGCCAGAGGAATGCATTAATGGGGAGAGATCGAGTTTCCCTTTTCCTGTCCTGACAGATCAAAGGACGTGTCCCACATTCCGTCTTCCCACTTCATGTTGTTCTTGCAGTAACAAGAATATTCTTTGGGGTACGGCTTGCATGAATGGCATCACACAAGTCAGGGAATATCAGTTCACGTAGGATCTTGCAAATGAATCATTGCACCTGGATAGTATCTTCACGGCAATGTGAAGCATCCACCTGTCAACTGCGATGTTTGGATTGAAGTTAATCAATATGTTTTTTTCAAAGGTCATTGCCAACATTTTAGAGCATTTATTCAAAATGTGCCTAAAAATATTTGAAAACACAAATACTCACTTTAATCACCCAATGGTATGAAATAAAGATTAACAAGGTAAAACTGTAAAAGAAAGTTTAAAACAAGAAATAAAGTCACATAGGGAAATAGAAAGTCAAAGATGAGATGATTAGAGATTAGGTCAGAGATGATTATGGCTCATAATAATTTAGCTTAATCTTTTTTTTACTTTTTTTAATGTAAGCAGTGAAGAAAATTTGATTTAAATAAGGTAAATATTTTATATTATATACTATATAATATATTATAATATTATATTGAAAAAATTGTCTCATGCAGAAAGCCGTGTTTAGTAAGTTGTTGTTTTAATATTAGATATTGACCTTTTTACAAGATCAAATGGAGTAACCCCTAAGAAAACTAGATAATATTCATGACTCAAAAATCCAAGTTTTTAGTCGACATTTTTCACATGATTTTTTTTTTTAAACAATAGACTGTCCACCGTTCAGAGAAAGTCCGAAATGTACTTTCCGTCCATTTTACCAAAATCTAAACTCTAAATGTGCTATGAATGTAATGCAGATAATAGAGCAACAAATAGTAAAAGTGTGCAATATAACACAGCTTTGAATGATTATGCACTAAACATACAAAACCACATTATCGTGCCATTACCTAGATTTTGATTTAATATATTGTATCGCTATGTTTGCCATAAAGAGATACCAGACAGATCATTTGCATTTAGACATCATCCCTCAAGCAAACTAACTGCCAAAGCGAGTCAGTGTAAACGTTCCTGGCGCTGCAGTTGTCTCACTTTTGGAAAAGGCATCAGATAGATTATGTGGATATCTGTCGAAACATCTGCCTTATATCAGCACAGAAATTCTCACCTCTCTGTCATCTGGCAAAACTCTTCTATATGTGTGCTCTCAGCCTTGATGGCTTCATGATCTCACGATCAAGTGCGTGATGAGAGCTTTGGGCGGGTGGTTGATTGTCATGGCTGTGCGTGTGTGCATGCATGAGCTGCGTTTGTTTTTTGATGGATACACCCTCATGATCCACATCCAGCATTTCAAGGGTCATTAATGGATTACACTCAAGGAAAAAAGTTTTTTTGTTGTTTTTTGCTTGAATCCGTTCAGTTATTCGAGAATATTATTTACAGATACTAATGAATAAATCTCGTATTTAATGTAGATGGTTTCAACTTTTTTTTTTTTCTTTGTAGTTCTTAATGTCAAAAAAGTGATTATAAGATATTTAATGGGAAAATGATTGTAATGATTATCAGAGATTATAATGACAAAACAGGCTGTAATTCTTGTAAATATGATTTGGCACGAGTAATTTGGCATAATCTTTTATTATTGTTCATTATTTTTAAATAATCCAAGCAGTGAAGCCAATTTGATTTGGTGGATAGTTGTTGAATTATTAATGTAAAAAGTTTAAAAATATTTAACCACCAAATCAAAGTCAGTGTCACTTGCAGGAAATCATGTGTTTTTTCTTATTTATTTATTTTTTAAATATGAGATATTTTCACTTTTTCACCAGGTCAAATGGAGTAACCCTAAGAAATGTATT
This sequence comes from Gila orcuttii, assembly GCA_026230005.1. NCBI lineage: Eukaryota > Metazoa > Chordata > Actinopteri > Cypriniformes > Leuciscidae > Gila > Gila orcuttii. Next base: position 22,099,605 of record JAPDVR010000003.1, read on the forward strand.
ACATTTATGGCTAAAAAAACATATTTGGGGAAAAAAAGAAATAAAAAAATACAATTTGGCTTCAAATATATGCTTTTTTAAAATTTATTTATTTTTATTAATGATTAACATTGGACAAAAAAGTGAATTCAAGGTCTATTGAAAATACTTGTTACTTGTTTTCTGTATAGTCACTCCACTATTTTTTATTAAAAAATGTTATGAAAATGGCAACAACATGATTAAGAACTTTAGATTATAAGATTAAGGGTGTGTTCACGCTTGTAGTTTGGTTCGTTTGGTCCGGACCCAAAAAAAAAGCCATTTAGTCCTGGTCCGCTTAGTGTTCACATTGGCATTTTTAACATCAAATCTAAAGATACTGAAAGGCATAGGGATACGTTCACAACCTGATTCGACTTTTCTGATGTATATTTCGCAACGGAACTTACCGAACATCCAAAACATTGCTGTGTGTGGGTTTAAATGCGCTCGTTGTTTGTGCGTAGCCTACATATGATGGTATTTTGACCAGCTGAGAACTTGTGAAGAGTTTATAAAATGTGTAAAGTCAAAACAGCGACACGAATCCCTCCGTCACATACACAAACGATCTGCTGTAAGGAGACACGGTTCTGATCCTGTACCAAACTAAGATGGACAACATGATGAGAAAAATAGGTATGCTTGAACATTCTTTCCTTTTTAGGGTCGCATCTTGTGACATCACGTCCTGTTTTTGGTTAGCTTACTTGTATTTGGTCCGTGTTGCGTTCATATTTCATTCAAACCGAGACCCATCTTTTCAGCGGTCTTGGCCCGCTTGTTTGGTGCGCACCAGGGTTCAGATGACAGCGTTCACACTTATTCAAATGAACTGCACTATCAGAGTAATTGCACCAGTTCGTTTTAATCCAACCAAACATGCCAAGTGTGAACACACCCTAAGATTCTAAGAACTTGTTTTGAACTAGATTTTTCTCCTTTATATCATCTCAGACATCCTTATTTGTCATTGACCCATGAATTCTTGTTGCTTGAATATTATAATGAACATCAGGCTGTTTTTACAAAGTAGCAATAAGATATAATCTTGGCCTTTACACATTGATTCAGAATCAAACTGATTTTAGATCAGTATAGTGCTGTAAATGCATCAAGAAACTGTAAAACTGCAGGCACAGAGAAGTTAGTTTCTGCGTGTCAAGGAAAAAGAATGGGAGGAAGGGAATATTTGAAGAATGTGGGGTCACGTGCAGACGGAGAACAAGCGTAAGGATCATGGTGTCACATGGATAAATGAGTCTGAGAGTGTCTGTGAAGTGCGTATGGAGTGATATGTGAAGTGAGCGTGTTTACATATTAAAGAATGTGTTGTTTATGGATGAATGTGTAAGGCCGTCTAACTCGATCCAATGGCGGTATTCGAATTAGCAGTGAAGGTCTCACGCGTGTTCCGTCTTTTCTCATGGCAAAGGGATTTTTTATTAAATACAATACATTTTCTCATATGTAATAACTCGTTATTTCATCTGACTCCATAAATGAAAAAAGGCTTTAATGATATCTGTGCATCATTAAATGTGAGCGAATGTTTTACTATTCTTTTAAACTCTTGAATGAAAATAATGTCAAAGTCAATTAGAATAATCAAATATCACAATTTAATATGTCAGGTAAATGTATCATTACAATTCCATAATCAATTCAAAGGTAATCAATGCAAAACATCAAATGCTCTAGAACAAAGAGGAAAATACCCGACAAGAAATTCGTGAGGCAGAGAGACACGGCTCTTGACTTCACGGGCTGATCTGGATACAGAAAAAAGCCCCGAGCTCTCGTTGCGTTTCATTATATACCCAGACCTCATTTCAAATCTAAACATCATCCACAGTGGAAATTTACCTGTAAGTCACCATTTGCTAGCAGTGGAAAATTAGCATTCAGTCAAATGGTCAGAAGGTGTTAACTCAAAGACACACCCTCCAGTGTGGAAGATATTTCTAAACTTCCTAAGAACTTTATTACCTTTTGTTTTACTTCTTTGGGAATGAGACATTTGTACCAGTCGCACCGAGACATTTCAAATAATACCAAACATGTATAAAACTCGATGATAATCATTCACATTAAACCATTTAGATTCTTGTGTGAGTTTGGGAGATCTCTGCCAGGATGAAGAATGGGGGAGAGAAATGTAGATTAGGATGAGGGAGGTGAGACCTTCGTCTCAATAGTGCATGAGGGGGAGTTCAAATGTTAATTTCCTTTGTTTTCTCAGAGAGTGGCCCTCTCTTAAAGTCCTTCCAGTTTTTCCAGTCTTACAGATGCATGCACACATCACTTCGTCTGTATTTTTGGTGCTATATGAACACACCTCTGCCCTCTCACTCCATCTTTATTTGTCAAGCACTGGAGTTTGTGAAGTCAGTTATGCTCGAGCAGCATTTGTTTGCCGATGCCTCATCGTTTGACATTCGGAAATCTAATGCAATGACATTTAACATTTTAGGTGTCGTTAAGTGTTCAAAAGTGTCCAGATACTTTTGGAGCCGACTGTGTATTCAGCATTATACCAGTTCAGGACCATACTGGAGCTTGTGAAGAGAACTTGTGTCCTCATTTCCTTTAGAAGCTCATTTTGTCCGTCTCTGTCGTGACGTACCTGTGAGATGGCACTGAAGGGGCGATGCTGCTCTAGCATCGAGGGTGAAGATGGGGTCAGTGTTTATGCATGCAGAACGTTAAATCTCTTTTTATTCCCCTCCACCCTTTCTCTGCAGTCGCCCCGGACAGCTGAAGCAGGAGGCTCAGTCGGTCATATCTCCCATATCTCCCGGAAATCTCCCCGAGGACCCCGAATGTCTCACGGTGCCCAAGTACAAGCGAGACCTGGTGCAGAAACTGAAGATCCTGAGACAGGAGCTGTCCCAGCAGCAGCCTCAGGCGGGACACTGTCGCATCGAGGTCTCGCGTGAGGAGATCTTTGAGGTGAGAACGAACTTCCGTCCAAACAATCCAAACTCACACTGATGAATGGATTCCTTTCCAGCAGCAAATAATCATTTTGGAAATATATTTGCAAACAATAAACACAGCTTATAATTAGGACTTGGTTATATTTCTGCCTTTTGACCATATTCAATATGTATCTACACTAGCATTGAAAAGTTTGGGGTCAGTAAGATGTTTTCTTTTTTTGAAAAAGTAATACTTATATTCAGCAAGAATGCATTCAGTTGACCAAAAGTCACAGACATTTATAATGTTACAAAAGATTTCTAAATTAATAAAGACTGTTCTTTTCAACTTTCTATTTATCAAAGTATCCTGAAACCAAATGTATCACAGGACAAAAATTCTATCAAATAACTGCAGCCTCTGTGAGCTTGGGAGACTTCTTTAAAAAAAAAGGAATAATCATATCAGCCATTGTAGCCACATAGATTCAAAATGTTTCATTTTGGAATTAGAACAGTAAAAATCTAATTAAAAATAAATACTTCTTACACTAGAAGGAATATTTTTAGGAATAAGAATACGTTTTACCAACTAAATTACCTTTTAATTTTATTCCATTGGCATATAAAAAATGTGAAAAAGCATAAACCTCCCTAAATTTCATTAGATTGATCTTCTTTCCTTTTGCTTCTCATTGTAAATGTGAAATGCTTAGATATTTTTGTACTGTAAAACAAGGCTAAAATACTGAGAAGTCAAATGGTTTTAGACTCATTTATAGTCATCATCCATGTGGCACAAATTCAAATGCACCTCGTGATCTTTTTTCACCGTCCCGTTCCTGCCTCTTTTCACCAACATTTTTATTCTCTCTACTGCATGTCTATCCAATAGAGTCAAGTGGCCAAAACAAATAAAAATCTCACGGTTTCCATTTCTTTGGGCTAATTTTATTTTTATTTTATTTTTTTGTGCACCCTGCAACCACTGAACCAATCACAAAGCAGTAGAATCCACTTCACGGTGACTCTGTTTTCAGCCCTGAGACGTGTCGTGAGCATGGAGGCAGATGGGATCTCTGTTGTTGTTCGAGGGTGTTAGTTGCACCAGTAACACCTGTCAATCTGACCAGCCTCTAATAGCGATATTTCAAAGCCCTAAAGGCCTGGTTAACCTTTAGCATTCCTAAGGCCTTTGAACTCAGCTGGATGTCACCCACAAATCAATTTACGTGTGGAAAAAGCCATAATGCATCAGACATGATGTTAAACCTCATTAGCATGCAGCAAACACCATGCTGAGTTCAGCTAATGTGTGTAACATGTACTGAGCCTCATCACAGGCCTGTTGGAAAAACATTTATCCCCCCCTCGCTCAGCTTGAAGGGGTTTTTGGTCTGTGCATCTGTTTGGTCATCTGCTTTGGGGTGTTTATGGGTGTTGAGCTGGATACACACAGGCATTTCTGCATGCTGCATTCCAACATGCTGCGCTCGTTTTAATGTTTTGTGTTTTCTGCTCTTGTGCAGAAATCAGGGTTATTATAGTCAACTAAAAGTAAAATTCAACTTTTTTTTTTTTTACTAGAAATAAAATGAATTGTTTAAATACAAAAAATCAACTTATTCTATTTAAGCTAGTTGCCAAGGAATTGTTTCTCATTTTCATTTAATTTGATGTACTATAATAACTCAAACTAAAACTGAATTAAAAATGAATAAAAACTATATAGATATATTTAAACAACAATAACTGATACAAATGACACAACACAAAGTAAAATGAATTTAATAAAATAATTCAAACTATTAATAAAATCTATAATAGTATCTCAATGATACTAAAATAACACCAGCATATACAATTTTGTTTATAACCCTTGACAATTATGTGAAGCAAAAGAAATTTGAAATTAGTTTGTCACCAGAGTATTTACTAAGCCCTTAGTTTGAACTGTCCATCTCAAACATGACTGGTGCATCCTAATATACGTCTGTATAATGCAGTAGTAGATTTGTGATCTTTCTGTAACCCTTCATAAATGTCAATTCTGTGTCTCTACTATTTCCTCAGGAATCATACCGGCAGGTGATGAAGATGAGGCCGAAGGACCTGTGGAAGAGGTTAATGGTCAAGTTCAGAGGAGAGGAAGGTCTCGACTATGGTGGAGTCGCTAGGTATGAGTTTGAGTCGGAGCAAAAGCATTCATGTAACTTTTGACCCTCTAGTGGTTAAAAAACAGATATAAAGAACATTGTTTTGGTTGTACTTCGGCTCTGCCTGACTGGGATGATTATGACTCTTGACTATAGATAATGCGCTTTAAAATGAACTCTGTTAGAGAGCTACATATGGCAATTTATCTGTTCAATAAAATACATAACTCATCTGTTGATTTATAAAAACACCGACATCTCCGAGTTGCTTTTACAACATTTTAAATCCCTAAGTTCTTCTCGCCATCTCTGAAAAGCAAAGTCAATGTTGATTCTTGTTTCATTATGAGCTCTGTTGCGTTCTCTTTTTGCCAGCAGACTCTCCTCTGTTTGTCTCTTTTTTTTTTCTTTCTTTTTTTTATCGTGTGATTGCCGGAGTTTCAGGATTTAGCTGCTCCATGTTCACCTTTCTCACTTGTTGTGACAACTAGCCTATACCACTCCCAGAAGCGTCAAAGTAACTTTTCTCTATTTATGAATATGACTAGACAAGCCCGGGCAAGTGACGAATGTATTCTGCCCAGTCTTAAATATAAACACTTACAATAGGCTTACTATAGTGAACCAAGGATTGATGATGCATTGACTCATATATTTGTATTTAATATATTCATATAATTGTTTTGTTTTTTTAATTAACAAAATTTGAATGTTACATAGTGTGCTTTTAAATCTGAGTGTGAACTCAAAATTTGAGTTTTCTTTCTAAATACATGTTCCTGGTCTTATTGTAAATGATTCATCTGTGAACATTATTCAAAACGACTTTCCTTTTCCATTGATGAACAACCGGTTATCACTTTCCACAATCCAATAAATTCCAGATGGGTAAAATCAATTCCCAGCATACATTTTTGAATGTTTTCTGTTCAACTAATACATGTATCACAGTATAGCAGTAAAATGGGTTATGAATGCAGTTTCCTGCTGACTTTTAAAGCTTGTGTGTCCATCTTGTGTCCATCTAGTGTTAGGATTAGAGTATAACAATGTTACAGTGGGCCATGTTAGACTTAATGTAGTTAAACCAAAATGTATTCAGACACCTTCAACATTTCTCACAATACCACAGTTTATTCGCTATGGTTTAGAAAATGGTAATAAAACATGACAAGAACTCAGAGTTATCAAATCAGTTGATATTTCACTGGTTTTGGCCATCCTTCTGTTAGACTGTCTCACAAATGAATTATGTAGAATAGCTGTCAGCTGTTAAATTTAAGTACACAATGAGATAACACCAATTTAGGTCAACCAATTACCAAGCAATGCTTCATTTTGTTCAGTCTGAGGTGTAAAAAGGTCGCATTAGCAATGAAAGAAAAACACTTAAGCAAAACATGGTCAGGTCATGGTCAAGTGTCTGAATAATTTTTGGTCCCAAATTTTCATACATTATACTGGTAGTCCACTGTATGAAGAATTTTTGGGCATAATGTCACAGTTTACTTTATTTTGCTATCCTCATTTAAATAAATGAACTATAGTGTCTTTCAACCACTAGTAAAATAAATATAAAAAATGATATCTGCTGTCTGAATAATTTTTGGTTTGACTGTATGTTAATAGTTTGTGCCAATATGTGTTTTTGTGTCATAGAGAGTGGTTATACTTGCTGTCCCACGAGATGTTAAATCCATACTACGGACTGTTCCAGTATTCCCGAGACGACATCTACACGCTACAGATCAACCCGGACTCTGCCGTTAATCCTGTGAGTGGACCTGGAGCTGAAGCAGATATTCCTTTAATTCAAGCACTTTACAAATAATGCTCACCTTTTATGTTTTCTTTTTTATTTGTTTCTTAGGAGCATTTGTCCTATTTCCACTTTGTGGGGAGGATTATGGGAATGGCTGTTTTCCACGGCCACTATATAGATGGAGGCTTCACTCTGCCTTTCTACAAGCAGTTGCTCGGGAAACCCATCACTCTGGATGACATGGAGTCAGTGGATCCAGACCTCCACAACAGCCTCGTTTGGATCCTGTCAGTGTGCTTTACACATCCATACGTCCATTACAATATACACTCAAAGACGAACTGTAAAACAATTATTACTCAGGCTGTATTTTCAGCAGAACATGGCCTGGAATGATTCATGAGAAAAATATGTCTATGCTTCATAATAAAATGATAGTATATTATAATTTTGAGTGTGTGTATATATATATATATATATATATGGGATATGGAGAGTTGGTCCCACTTTATATTAGGTGTCTTTTAACTATGTGCCTTTGTCAAAAATTAATTGAGTACAATGTAGTTATTGTGTTCATATTGTATTGCAAAACACATTTTTTCAGCTTTTAAGGTGGGATGTGGTTACAGGGGTAAGGGAAGGGTCAACAGTAAAATTAGAGATGTATTTACAGAAATTAATTACGATGCAGGTATTTTTTAATATAAGTAAAAACATTTATATTTGCTTGTAGATATATAGAGAGTTGACAAAAAAACAAACTAATGAATTTCATTTATATTAATGTACAAGGAAAAGTGTCTATTTTTTATTTAAAATACAATTGATAATTGTAATCACCAGTTGTGATCACATTTTGTGGTATTTTGTCTATAATAATCATTTTTTTCTTGTGTGTATTTAGAGATAATGACATCACGGGGGTGTTGGACCACACGTTCTGCGTAGAACACAATGCATACGGAGAGATCATTCAGCATGAGCTGAAACCCAACGGCAAGAGCATCCCGGTCACCCAGGACACCAAGAAGGAGTATGTGAGGTGAGCGTGGGGTAGAGCTGTCTTTCAACACCTTCCTCCTCCCATGTGTCTCTGCAGATGGCTTTAAGTTGTAATGTCTTGTGCCTGTTTTTGCACAGGCTGTATGTGAACTGGCGGTTCCTGAGGGGCATCGAGGCTCAGTTCCTGGCCCTGCAGAAAGGCTTTAATGAGGTCATCCCACAACATCTACTCAAGGCGTTTGATGAGAAAGAGTTGGAGGTATGAAAACATCAGTCCTTCAAAGTTGCCATTGCCAGCCTTAACATTGAGCAGGGTTCAAGTGTTTCTCTTACTTTCAGCTTATTGTGTGTGGACTGGGGAAGATCGATATCAACGACTGGAAGTCTAACACCCGTCTGAAGCACTGCACGCCTGACAGTAACATCGTGAAGTGGTTCTGGCGGGCTGTGGAGTCGTATGACGAGGAGCGGAGAGCCAGACTGCTGCAGTTCGTCACCGGCTCCTCCAGAGTCCCGCTGCAAGGGTTCAAAGCCCTGCAAGGTACCTGAGGTTTCTCATTCAGGAAATCTGGAAAGGAAGCTCAGACGTGTGTACAGATACATCAATTTGATACATATAACATTGGCTAATCTATTTTATGTATGATAGATAGATAGATAGATAGATAGATAGATAGATAGATAGATAGATAGATAGATAGATAGATAGATAGATAGGCAGAACGATCGATAGATAGATAGTAGATAGATAGATGGATGTATATGGATAGGCAGAACGATAGATAGATTGATAGATGATAGGCAGAACAATAGATAGATTGATGGATAGATAGATAGATAGATAGACAGATGGATGAATGATAGATAGATAGATAGATAGATAGATAGATAGATAGATAGATAGATAGATAGATAGATAGATAGATAGATAGATAGATAGATAGATAGATGATAGGCAGAACGATCGATAGATAGATAGTAGATAGATGGATGTATGGATAGGCAGAACGATAGATAGATAGGTAGACAGACAGATGGATGGATGAATGATAGGCAGATAGATAGATAGATAGATAGATAGATAGATAGATAGATAGATAGATGATAGGCAGAACGATCGATAGATAGATAGTAGATAGATAGATAGATAGATGGATGTATGGATAGGCAGAATGATAGATAGATTGATAGATGAAAGGCAGAACAATAGATAGATTGATGGATAGATAGATAGACAGACAGATGGATGAATGATAGATAGATAGATAGATAGATAGATAGATAGATAGATAGATAGATAGATAGATGATAGGCAGAACGATCGATAGATAGATAGTAGATAGATAGATGGATGTATGGATAGGCAGAACGATAGATAGATTGATAGATGATGGGCAGAACAATAGATAGATTGATTGATAGATAGATAGACAGACAGATGGATGAATGATTGATAGATAGATAGATAGATAGATAGATAGATAGATAGATAGATAGATAGATAGATGATAGGCAGAACGATCGATAGATAGATAGTAGATAGATAGATGGATGTATGGATAGGCAGAACGATAGATAGATAGATAGATAGATAGATAGATAGATAGATAGACAGACAGATGGATGAATGATAGGCAGAAAGATAGATAGATAGATAGATAGATAGATAGATAGATAGATAGATAGATAGATAGATAGATAGATAGATAGATAGATAGATAGATAGATAGATAGATAGATGATAGGCAGAACGATCGATAGATAGATAGTAGATAGATAGATGGATGTATGGATAGGCAGAACGATAGGTTGATAGATGATAGGCAGAACAATAGATAGATTGATGGATAGATAGATAGACAGACAGATGGATGAATGATAGATAGATAGATAGATAGATAGATAGATA
>JAPDVR010000003.1:22111878-22286878 GCA_026230005.1 Gila orcuttii
ATACATGACCATTGAAACATTGGCAGTCAGTAAGATGTTTTTGAAAAAATTCATACTTTTATTCAGGAAAGACATTGCACTGCTCAAAAGTGACAGTAAAGACATTGTAATGTTACAAAAGATTTCTATTACAAATAAATGTTTTTTTTTTTAAAACTTATCAAAAAATCCTCAACAAAATTAATCAAAGTTTCCTTAATATGAAGCAGCACAACTGTTTTCAACATTTATAATAATAAGAAATATTTATTGAGCATCAAATCATCATATTGGAATGATTTCTGAAGGATCATGTGACACTGAAGGCTGGAGTAATGATGCTGAAAATTCAGCTTTGATCACAGGAATAAATTACATTTTAAAATATATCCAAAAAGAATAAAGTTATTTACAATTTTAATAATATTTCACACAATGTTTTCTGTTTTTACTGTATTTTGATCAAATAAATGCAGCCGTAGTGAGATTATGAGGCTTCTTTCAAAAAATCTTATAGACCACAAACTTTTGAAATGGTAGTGTATAAATATATTTAAAACATTTAAAACAGAAATTGACACAGCTGTCTGTAGATTTTGAAGCCGATGCGAAGAAGAGCTAACACTTGTACTACATCTTTTCACCTGATACAATAATCAGTAAATAAATCGCCCTGTGAGTGTCATTGGTACAAACTACTAACATTTTCTGCATTCAGACTCACTAATTCACCAATGCCGTTTCTTTCTTTTCAACTTCACCTCAGCTTCAACCGTATTGACATTCCTCCATACGAGAACCACGATAAACTTTACGACAAACTGCTGACGGCCATCGAGGAGACCTGCGGCTTCGCTGTGGAATGATGGTCAGCGGCCGGCGCTCGCAGAGGAACCTTTCTCCAGGCGGGACAGTCCTGTCAGTCAGCCAACAGGCGTGTGGGCCTCACGAGGACGCTCCGACAGAAAGGTGGATTATACGGCAGCATTCAATGCCTGATGCTGCTATACAGATATTTCTGCATTATTTGAAAAGAAGAGAAGAAAACAGTGGATCTTTTCAGCTGCTAGTAAATCTTTTACTCACTATTTTGGAACCTCCTCTTCCTCTTTTTTTAAATTTTTTTTTATGTCCATACTTTGATTATTAGCATTAGAACAACGTATTAACAGTTTTTCATGTAGCATTTTCACAGACTAGACTTTAGGAGAGGCCGAACTTTAGCGGGGCACGCAGAACAAAAGCGTCCCGGCATAAGCTTACGTAGAAGCACTACTGTCCTTACCGAAGATGCCAATGTCAACAAAAATACTGCAAAGTTTGTCATTTGGGACTTTAAACTTTTGTTGTAGCACAGGGTGCTGATGTTCGGCCCGCTTGAACTTTAGCAAGCTGCGGATGACCTTCCTCTCGATCAGGGAACTGGGCACCGCTGGCCTCTTCTGGGCTGTCCTACACCAGACACCATCCTGACTACCTGTGCTCCATTCCTGGAGACTGGTGTCTCCCGCAGTCTGACTCATAAGCTTGTTGAAAGTGAACGAACGAATACATGAAATCTTAGGTAGGTAGGTAGTCTAGTTTTATTTTTATACGGTGTGACAGGACAAGGTTAAAAGAATAAAATTATACAGATATAATATATTGGCATCGTCGCAGGAACCGTTGCCGATGTTTCCAGTGCAAAAAATGAAGTTTTAAAAAAGGATGTGCCCAATGAAAAAGGCTTCAGTGAGGTTGGCATTGGCTTGCTTTGAATGTCTGACAAGTTCCATCTTTTTTTTTTTTTTAAAGAAAACTACAAATTGTGAAGAAAAATATTTAAATATGCATTATTGGCGTCAACTTTTTTGGTAATGGAATTCTAATTGGTCTCGGATGTCAACTGAACCCTTTAAAGTATTTAAATATGATGAATATGTATGAGCATGTTAATGAGATGTGAAATGTCTTCCATTTCATACCTTCTCATTATATTCTTACAGTTTTTTTGTTGTTGTTTTTTTTTTTCATAAAATAAGTAAATGCATTTATTTACCCCTCATGGAAACCAAGGGAGATGAGTGTCTGTATCACTTGTTATTTTTGTGATTTATTATTAACCCATTGTAGTACCAATTTACTGAACTTTTTACCATGCAAAAATGTCACTTGCCTTTAGTGAGCATTACAGATGAACTGCAAGGAGGATCGCTGTACTAAAGAACAAGAAACAATTCTATCTTTTATAGAAATACAACAGCTTTAGGTGTCAATCTAGCAGAAAACAGCAAAAGCATGTCTGATGTGCTCTTTGTAAGCCTCTGAAATGCACAGCTTGAAAACCTGTTTCTTCTGGATTATTAAAAGAAGCTGCATAAATAAACAAATGCAGTTTTATATATATATATATATATTGTTGAATGTTTCTGAGATGCTGCCTGTCTATAGCAATCCTCTATGACCATGGACTGTTGTTAAGAGTTTGCATACGCTGAAAATGAGCTATACATCTTTTGTTACTTTTTGTTATAAATTTTAGTGTGAAAGAAGGTGAAAAAATAATAAAAAAAGCCTCTGGATGGATCAGTTAAATATTCTGAGATGGTGCTTTGTATAGTTATAGAGTATTGTTCATATACGCTGACTGTCATTTATCTTTAATTTAATTAGATTTGAAAGGAAAAAAATTTGCACACACACTATATAATGGCTGTATATAATAGGCAAAAAATATATTTACCAAACTCTTTATGGACTGAATGATTATATATTTCATTTAAATCTGGTGCACACACAAAGATCTCTTCCCTTTCTCTTTTAACCTTTTTTTTTAACTGTATAGTTAAATACGCCTCCATTTGAACTGGATGCCCAGTTGACTTTGGGAGAGTCATTCCTTCATAGCATGATTTACTAGCAACACTTTTAACTTTCATAGCTGACCGGTGCAATTTGCTAAATGTAACACACACTATCATTTTTTGTAAGAGTGTTTTATTTTTGTGTGTAATTAGATCTGATTAAACTTGCCTTCTGATGGGATCACTGTGGCCGCCTGGTTCTGTATGACTGTCTGAATGATGCAAAAAAATATTCCTCTTGAATTATTCCTTCATTGACTTATCAACCAATCATTCCAGTAATTGAGTTAAAGAGGATTCTGTGTTAAAAGGGGTTACAACCTTGATGCATTACCTTATTTTAATTGCAATAAGAATGACTGCAAATACTACAGTATCGGGTTTGGTATTGGCAAAATAGTGCTTCACAATCTTTTTGTGACACCAAAGTGGGCTATTAAGCACCATTTTGGAACAAAGGGGCTGATGCCACTATTAGAATAAGAAAGACATTTTTCTCCATCTTGAAAAGTGGGCGAAGGTGTAAATATTCCCCTTTTAGCAAGTATTCTAGGTGTCAGACTTGATTTGTCCAAATCTAAAGACAGACCTTTTACACAGACATTTTGTACCTTTTACACAATGTAATGTAACCCAAAATGAGAGCATTCCCATTAAACTGCTTGTTTACTACATAATTGTACATTACCAATCACAAGTTTGACCTCACCTACCTCTTTCACCTCTTTTCTACCTTTTATTTTTATAATAATAGTTAAATCATCTGAGCTATGAAATAACACAAATGAACACATATTTGTGATTATACATGTAAAAAAAACAAAAAAAACATAATCAGTTCAATCTAGATTGCAATTCCCATACCAGTAAAATATTTTTTTCGTATAAAATGAACATAAGGCCCAATTTATATTTGTCAACAAAACAAGGGGTTGTTTGGATTGTAGTCCTAACCATAGAGGAAGTATTTGGTTCCCTCTGGAGTTTAATGCCTGTGGTTATTATATCTTAAAAAGAGACTTTCACAGGGTTTAAAAGATTTTATAAAAGCACTTAACTCTCTAGAGCCAATTAAATTAAACGTTTTGCATTGTTATTAAGTATTGAATACTGTTCTCTGATAAAAAAGTGCCGATCATACTGCCATGCTTTTGGACATGTACCATGGTAAATTCAAGATCCTAAGAGTTCAATCAAGGTAAATACCATTAAGTATAATTATGTAAATCATGCATTACCATCTGATACCATCATTTTATGATGGTCCCGCCACAAAAGCTTTGCAGGGGTTTGATAACAAATATTATCATAAAACACATGAATCCTAAGTCTAATCTCCAAACGCGCATGCTCAGCGACGAGGACGCGCGAACGTCACAAAGACGTCAGCAGTTTTCCGGAAGCCACTTCCTCTTCCTATAAAACTCGGCGAGTGCACGTTCTTATCGGCGTTCACAAGCAGTCACTGCGCATTACTGGGGAAAAAGAACGTCCGAGTATTTATTTTTTAATTTATAATCTCAGATTACAATATGCCTGGATATTCCGACAGAGACCGCGGTCGCGACAGAGGGTAAGATTTTTGTTTTTTTTCGGGCTTTCGTATGAAAATTTGTAATAATTTAAAATATGAATCCGGGGCTTTTTTGTAATTGATTTGATTTTTGTGTCTATTAATCGATTATTTTCACGATATGTCGAATTAGTGTGCTCTGTGTTTTGTTGTGAGATTAAATCTGACCGAATGTGTGTTGTATAACAGTTAATTGGGATGCGTAGGTAACGTTTCGTATCCGTTTACTCGATATAAATCGTGTGGAAAAGGCGTGTATTTTGTCTTATCTTGTAAAATATGTCGTAAACGTCTAAAATATCAATGTTAAAGTTACAATTAACATGAATTTCGTAGTTTTATATCGTTTAAGGCCTCGTCGGGCCATGTGGCTGTGATGTTATAAAATGCCGGCCGGTTTTTCCTCTTTGTCTCCTGCCGGTAGGAAATAAAATGGCAGCGACGTTAAAACGTGGCGCAGAAAAGAATTCACGATGTCAATCGAAACCAGAGCTTTTGTCATCTATTATTCAGGCCTTTTGTGTTTTGTTTACCGGCCATTTATTGTTTTTGTCAAGTAAGAAGCACAAAAGTACATGTACCATGTTTTTTATGTTACCATGGTTTACCTATGCTATATGACTGTATGGCGTATTTATCAAAAGTGTTACGGAAATACAATTTGACATGGCACTATGGTGTTGCCATATTTGTGTTTTGTAAGTATAGTGCACATAATTTCTGTGTTTTATGGGGAGTTATTAAACGAAGGTACCTCTCCCAAAACACTGAAATCTCCCAAATCACTCTTAAAGTATTTGTTTTATTATATATATATATATATATATATATATATATATATATATATATATATATATATATATATATATATTTATTTTTTTAGATATCCACCAGTTCATTCTGTTAAATCCAAATGTTTTAATATAATGCCCTTTTCATTTACCAGTAACTACAGCAGTGGCCCCCCACGCTTTGGAGGCAGCAGAAATGGACCTCCTCAGGGGAAGAAGTTTGGGAATCCAGGTGACCGTCTGCGTAAAAAGCACTGGAACCTGGATGAGCTCCCTAAGTTTGAGAAGAACTTCTACCAGGAGCACCATGAGGTTTCTCGGAGGTCACCTGTAAGTAAATGCCCAATTGTGGGTTGTGATATTTAAAAATTTCCCTCATCAGTTGGAGATTTTAAAGATGTGGCTTGTCTTTTGTATTGCAGCAAGACGTTGAACACTACAGGAGAACCAAAGAGATCACAGTGAAGGGTCGAGACTGTCCCAAACCCATCATGAAGTTCCATGAAGCAAGCTTTCCGAGTATGTTAGTGTAAATTTTATAATGTTCAAAATTGAGTTTTGCAAGTTTAAACTAACCATTTGTTCTGTTTTATGCAGACTATGTGATGGATGTGATCACAAAACAGAACTGGACTGATCCAACCCCCATCCAAGCTCAGGGGTGGCCAGTTGCACTTAGTGGCAAAGATCTGGTCGGCATTGCACAGACCGGTTCAGGAAAAACCCTCTCGGTATGATGCTTATGAATCATCCTGTCATAACTTGAGTTATTTTAACAGGTTTTAATGAGTTTTCTTCTACAGTACTTGCTTCCTGCTATTGTGCACATAAACCACCAACCATTCCTGGAGCATGGAGATGGGCCAATTGTAAGTTCAACTATCTGTCAAGTGTAAATCTCAATCCGTGTCTTAAAATCAGAATTTTAATCAGGTGTTTTTCTCTTTAGTGCTTGGTGTTGGCTCCCACCCGTGAGTTGGCACAGCAGGTCCAGCAGGTGGCGGCAGAGTACGGCAAAGCTTCTCGTCTCAAGTCCACCTGCATCTATGGAGGCGCGCCCAAAGGACCACAAATCCGGGACCTGGAAAGGGGTACGAGTGGAACCGAGCTTGAGTCTCTTTGGAATGCTTTTTAATAGTGTGCTAAATTTGTCTCTTTTCTACTGCTTTTTCAGGAGTTGAGATCTGTATTGCCACACCTGGAAGGCTTATTGATTTCCTAGAAGTCGGAAAAACAAATCTGCGCAGATGCACGTATCTTGTGCTGGACGAAGCTGACCGGATGCTTGACATGGGTTTTGAACCTCAGATTCGGAAAATCTTGGACCAAATTAGAGTATGTATTGTGTTGGTGTATTTCAATGTACTCATGGCTGTTATTTCTTGAAAAAATGGTTTTATTTTTTACTTTTTACAAATTGCTTCCTCCTTTAGCCAGACCGACAGACTCTTATGTGGAGTGCTACGTGGCCCAAAGAGGTGAGGCAGCTGGCTGAGGACTTCCTGAAGGAGTATGTACAGATCAACGTTGGTGCTCTGCAGCTCAGTGCCAACCACAACATCCTACAGATTGTTGATGTTTGCAATGATGGCGAGAAAGAGGACAAGTAAGTGCTGGGAACATTAAGAGTGATTAAAGTTTGGTTTCGATGGCTGTGTGAGGGAATACATGACGATGAACTCGTTCCATTCCAGACTGATACGTCTGCTGGAAGAAATCATGAGTGAGAAGGAGAACAAGACCATTATCTTTGTGGAGACTAAAAGGAGGTGTGATGATCTTACTAGGAGGATGCGTAGGGATGGGTAAGATGACCTTCTCTGCTGTGCCGTATTACGATTGCTTTGTGTGAATGTCAAATGGGTGAGTTTCATTGGCTTTTTCTGTTGCAGGTGGCCAGCAATGGGTATCCATGGAGACAAAAGCCAGCAGGAAAGAGATTGGGTGCTCAATGGTACGTGTTTGCCGTAAAAAAAGGTCTCGGATCATCAACTCATTCTTGGTTAATTCACTTGATTTGACTGTTTTCCTACTTCAACAGAATTCAAATATGGAAAAGCGCCCATCCTCATTGCCACAGATGTCGCCTCCAGAGGACTAGGTTTGTTCCTTCTCAATATGTCCTTTAACATTTTCATATTGTGTTTTCTATGAAGTTCTGCCGTTTCCTTTTAACTGCTGTGCCTTTCTGAGCCCCTCTCACCTGAAGGTGGAGTCTTGGAGGCAGGACCTTGGCATGACGCGTCCAGGTTCACCAGGAGGGGGTAAGGAGCTCCTCTGTGGAGTTCTGCCTGTCTGCCAGCCAATCAAATTGCATTCAGAGGTGGTCGGAGCTCTGTGATTGGGGCGTAATCCAAGGGGCGGCATACCATGGAGGAGTGCGGCGCCGTTGGGTGGTCGCACTTGCGTCCTGCTCGCATCTGCTCTCGCGCAACAGCTTGAACTGTTGAACTTTAAGTATAAGGACTGGGCGTTATAGGACGTGTCTTGTATAAAATTTTAGTGTTTTGCCATCGAGAGCAGTTGCTTTAATCTACATGCCTCCGCACTGAATGCGATTACCCGGCTGGTCGATGCGTGCCCTCCTTTTGCTGGCTTCAGTCATGTCGAGTCCTGCCAAAGAGAATCATATTTTCTTTCAAGTGAGCACCGGTTGGTTGGAAAGCTTGCGTCAGCCTTAAATTTAAGCCCTTAATCGGTCTTGTTTTTGAGCAAGTTGAGTCTTGGCAAGATGCAGCAGTTTGTCTTGTCACTTTTAATAGAGGACAATGTTAATTGTCATTTGGATCCTTAAAGTCCTGATTTTTTTTTTAACCATCCTTTCCTCAGCATGGTAAGTCGATGACCTATCATTCATTTGTTTCCCTTGCTAACGTCTATTTTTGCTGCTGTGGCGGTGTGCACCCGCACTCCTCTATTCCTGCCATGGCACGTCCATTTTCTCTTAACAGATGTGGAGGACGTCAAATTTGTCATTAACTATGACTACCCCAACAATTCCGAGGACTACATTCACCGCATTGGCCGTACGGCTCGCAGTCAGAAAACTGGCACGGCGTACACTTTCTTTACGCCCAACAACATGAAACAGGCTCACGACCTCGTCTCTGTCCTCCGGGAGGCCAACCAAGCCATAAACCCCAAGCTCATCCAAATGGCCGAAGACAGAGGAGGTAAATCCAATTGGTGAGATACAAGAACTGTGGTTTACCTTCACAGTTTTGTCCTTCATTATCTCTAGAAGGGTATGGCTCGGATTTAGTTTAATCGGTTTGCGAATCCTACTATAACTCCTAATTTCTTTTCCAGGTCGTTCAAGGGGAGGGCGAGGTGGGGGGTTTAGGGACGACCGCCGGGATCGCCACTCCAGCAGCAGGCGGGACTTCAACAGCTACAGCCAGGACAACCGTAATGGTGGTGACACTTATGGGCAAAAGAAAGTGTTTGGAAACAAGACTCAAAACGGATCTAGTGGTTACAACGGCGGCGGCAGCAGTAGCAGCTTTAATGGGGGTTACAGCAATAACGGACAGGGTAGTTTTGGCAATCAGTCTGGTGGTGGCTATGGAAACCAAGGCTATCAGAACCAGCAGTTCGGTCCCAATCAAGGGAGCGTTCAGACCAGCATGAACCACCCTCCACCGTTCCCCTTTAACCCTCAGCAGATGCAACAGTCCATGCCGTTCCCCATGGCCCCTCCTGCATTCCCTCAGTAAATGCAGTTTCATTTAGCAAATCTTAATCTTTCATTGTTCTGTTCACGTAACTTTATTTCTTCAAAGCAGGTTGTAAAATGTACATGCTGTGCAGGATATTTTTTTTCCCCTGCCCTCCCCCTTTTTGTTAGTTGTAATTTCTTTTTTAGTAACTTAAAGTTATTTTGTACTATGTAGAGGAAATGAAGGATCTACACTTGTAAAAATGTCAAGGGCCATTAATGGCTATTGCATGGTCCTCGAATAAAATATTAAATTACTTTTTGTGTCTGTCCATTCATGCTTTCCTGCTGCAGCTTTTAGTTCACAAGTCACTGTTAATGGATCTTGTATTGCCTGAGGGTATAATATTAAAGGAGAGCAAAAGGAATTTGTTTCCCGTTTAAGTGTTAAATGAAAAGGACTGATCTTTATTTCTTACCAAGACCCAACCTTTTTTCAATTTAAAATAAAAATGAAATTAATTTGAAGGTGATTGGTACTATAAGTCTTAGCAATTATTGGGTTATGCTTTTAAAAAAGTAACTTCAGCTTGGTATGTTTTTGACATTTTTGCTGCTAATAACATGACTTATGAATGAAGACTAAAATCAATACGTACCATTTATAATTTTGGTAATATTTCACATAAAATAAGAAATGTAACACCAATGATAATGTTTTCATCTTCCTGATTAATTCACAACTTATTTTTAACATTAAAAACACCAATGAAATTTGATGGAGGGATAAACTTTCTTTCAAATTATTTATTTGCACTTGTGGGACCTTGCTCTTTTTCCACTAAAGTATTAAGCAGCACAATTATATTTAACATTTTGGATGGTAATTTAAATGTGTTGCAGAAGTGATATACCAGATGAAGGGATTTTAAAAGCCACCTGGCAAATTCAGTTAATGTGCAAAAACAATATGATGGTTTTCAGTTGCATTACTTAAAATGTTAGATTATTTGAATGCCTTCTAAATGGGGTTTCTTGAATATTTGACATATTTTTCATGACTGCCATTGTATACATTTATGAAAGTCTTGACTCGTTACTGAGAATGGCTCTCAATGACTTCACGTCTTACATTGACTTAAGGCTGATTCTTACAGACCCATGGTCATGAGTAACTGCAAAAGTCACTCTGGCTAAATGGCAACATATTGAATTGGTATAATTTGTGATTATGTGGAAATCCAGATTAATTTGATGGCTGTGTGTGTGGCCTGGTAAACTACATTATCGGGCAAAATTGTCCCCACAAAGATGGTAATTTCTGAAATCCTTGTTCTTGGGACATTTTTGGTCCCCATGACAAAAGACTTATAAGTCATACAAAGTAATGTTTTTTAAAAATGTAAAAGTGCAGAAAGTTTTCTGTGATGGGTAGGGTTGTTGTAAAAAGGATATATTATACAGTTTGTATGGTATAATAATGATTATGTCTATGGAAAGTCCTCATAAAACAAAAACACATGTGTGTTTATGCTATGTTGCATTATATCTAATTATCATCTGTCTCTATCTATCTGTCTAACTAAATCTGGGCCCTGATGAGCTAGGTGTATAGGTCTGTATTTCTTATATACAAGAATTATTGTTTTGCTTTTTGTTTTCAGTAAGCTTCAATACTGTGAATTTTTATAATAGGCCTATATCATATTTTTGCAATATACTTCTATAGTATGGTTTTGGAGAGGTTAGAAACTTTTTAGATGTGGAAAGTGGTGGGAAATAAATGAGCCAACGCTGTTAAAAATAAAATAAAAGGTTCTTTATTGTCATCTATGGTTCCATGAAGAAACGTAGGCTCTTTTAAGAACTTTTTACTGAACTGTTCTTTCGGGAAACAAAAATGGTTTGTCATTATCACGTCACTGCGAGAAAAAAAACGTTATTTTAAGAGTGAATCAGCCTACAGTAAGAACGTCAAAGAAATTAAACCAAACACCAATCACAGTTGACTTTGCTGATGGAATATCATACATCTCGCAAGTTATTTTGGAAAAAATGACATGTAGGCTAACAGATTCAATGTTATTTTGGCTAGAAGTGGGTTACACATAGTCGGACTATATCGGGTCTATATTTAACCGAGACGGTGAAATGACGGCTATTACTTGCTGGGTGCATACATGTACAAACTGGGGGAAAATATGGACTGGGAGCCACTGTTGCCAACTATTTTCAAAGGAAAGTAGCTAACGCCTTCCCAGTCGCTAAATGTCGCCATCGCGTCATACTTGCGTTCTGCCATGCCTAATGTGTTTTCTCTCTAAATTCATGCTCACATTTTGTATATAATATGAATGTCCAATAAAGCTGTTCTCATTACCTATATTATTTTTGTCAGACAATAGAACAAGTAGGCTAGCTATGATATAGGCTAGTGAATGACTACATTTTATTATATGTGTAAAATTATCTGAATTGAGAGAGTTCGGGAACTGGGTGAAAGCTCTGTGATAGTGAGTATTACAAGTAATAAGCACAAGAAAAGAACGGAAATTAAAATGGTCAAACAAAACTCTTTAAAAATAAAACAAAAGAGAAGCAGATAAGTGACAAGTCCATGAAAAAAAAAAAAACTGGCGCGCGCTCAACACATTAATGTGCTGCTGCTCGTCTCAGCCATTCACTGAACAAGGTAACTTAGACGTCATTAGAGAGAGAGAGACGGCCGGGAGAAGGCAAGACCTCGCGCTCGCAGGACAGTAGTGGCAACATCTGGAGGTTACTGAGGTTTGTCTAAAAAGTCGCTAGATTTGTCGCTAGTCGCTTTTTTTTTTTAAGTCACTAAAGGGGTCTGAAAAGTCGCTAAAAATAGCGACAAAGTCGCTAAGTTGGCAACACTGCTTTTGAAACGTCGACGCCACCAGCAGGGGCGTGTCTAGAAGGGGGGCACAGGGTGGCACTGGGCCCCCCCTGGAATATGATTGGCCCCCCTGGTGCCCCCCCAACATCAATGCCCAACGCCATTGGATCAGAGCTCTGTCAATCACTGCTTGATTTGCGATTCGCAAAGCGGCTGCGGAATCACAGGTCCCTGTTTTTCAAACAGTAGAAGAGAGAGACACCTCGACACGTCACTGTTTATGGTATATACACACTCAGTTACAGTATATATTTTGAAATATGGCACAGTATGTCAGTCTGATTACTTTCATGTGTGACTGATCAAGCCAGAAACGTTAGATTAGCTAACGTAACTTCGGCAGACTGAATAGAGATGACTTATTCATCAGTGTTATTCTGCGGCAGCGCACACGACTACATAAATATAAAATAGTTTCATATTACTTTATCTTTTGTTTTAAAGACTAAAGGCACTATAATCTTTTTCCAAAAAAAGCAGAGCCGTAGTAAACATTAAAATGTGAGAACTTTAAATGCAACTCTGTGTAATTTATACTGAATGGGTTTTTGATTATTTTTACATGGCAACAGGACATCCAAGGTTTCTTTAAGAAGAAACCATGTCAGAGACAGATTTCATGCAGAGAACGTTCGCCGACACACAAACACACGTCACACACATACACATTCAATGTTTGTGTTGAGAATAAAGCATGTTAAATTACAAATTAATGCCTAGGTGATGTTTTTTATTTATTAGAACAAAACTGTGTGGTCCAATCCATGTAAAATACAAAATGATTTTCAGGCTCTTGTTCAGTGCCACATTTAATACCATCCATATTAGGGCACTGGGCATTTCAAAGATTTTTTAAATCGTGCTTAATATTTTCTAAACAAGTAATAAGACATAAGGATAGTGTGGGTGGGTTCAAATTTAATTTACCTGTAAGGAAGTCACGCGAAATAGTCGGTTCAGAGTCCTCGCGCTTCAGTAGGGCGCGCGCGAGCTAGAGCGTGTCAGTTCAGTTTCCTGGCGAGTGTAGTCAACAGTTAAGAGCGCAAACATAGAGAAACGCTACATGCTTTAAGAAACAAACGAATGACTTACACATGCAGGAGCAGCATGGGGAGACCACACCTGTCTGTCAGGTAAGATACTTCACTGCTCAAAGTTTTGCTGGTTTGATGATGTTGTTTAGGCTATATTGTAAGTTAACTGTTATCGTTGTTTACTGCAGTAGCCAAATGCCAAATTACCTTAAGCCTTAAGTGCACTTTGTGAGCTGATTGCTAGTCAAATGGGCTTTTAAATGTTTAGCATGTTTCACCTAGTTAGTTCACCCTGCCTCGATATGAATCCTAGGCAGATTAGATTTTTTTCAATGATGGATGCCAATAACGTTTCAGGATGTTGATGGCAGATTATGTGAAAAATACAAAATGTAATGATGGCACATGCAGGAGCACAAAAATAGTTAAAAATAAGTATTTATATTATTTTTGCTACAATATTCCACACAATTTAAGGAATTAATTCCAAATGCAAATAGTCTATTCTAAAACAAAAAATCGAAATGTAGGCCTAGACAGATTTGGCTGATGTATCATAGGTGTATCAAAGGTTTCAAGATTTCACACTATTTGTAATCCCTTGTATTATGTTCCCAGTTATAAATTTACAACAACATTGATTGGACATGCACAACATATTTTAAATTCGGCATGAAACAGGAATTGCGAGAGCCTTTATTTCCTCTTTTTTTGTGTGATGAATATGCAGTAAAACAGCTTCTTAAACAAACAAAAAAGTAATATGGAACTTGATTTTGTCCATGGGGAATTGATTGGATGGTTGGGTCATTGTCATTTGCTATTGGTGTGATGTCTTGTGAGTGACAGGTTGTTCCGGCCTCACGCAAGAAAACATCTCAAAGAGAAGATGCTGCAAGAGGGAGGGTTATTTTAGTTACTTTGATTAAAGAATAGAGGGAAAAAATATTATGTGCACAGATAAGTCATATATAATAAATACTGCAATATTTCATTAAAAAAAATAAGAATAGTCCATTTTGATTTCATGGTGACTTTAATAACTATATAGGCAAACTTACTATATAAACTATATAGGACTTCTGTATAGGATGCTATCCATGTGTGTGTATTCATGCCTTTACAACTTACAAATAAACCTTATTTTTTAACTTTCAGACAAGTTCTTGTCAGGACAGTTTTTATTTTAATTTTTATTTGTATTCTATAACATTATCCAGTTTATCCAGTTTAGAGTTCAGCTAAAAAGCAGAGTTATTTAAAAAGAAATAGGGGGATGCATCTGGAAGTTACAAACTTTTAACAGGCCCTCAATGCCAGAATAGCTCCAAACAAACCACAGAGCAGCGGAAAAAAATACTCCAGCTGAAATGCTGAGGAATGGAGATAGCCTAAACAGAAGACAAGTGTTCCCTATCAGTCGGTCACTCTTACGTACGACGAATAGGAATCTCGCTAGAGAGGTCAATCTACTTCGAGTGAAACCAAACGAGCCAATGCAAATTGGCGTGCAATCATTTGCATCAGCTGTTCATTCTCACAGCGCGGGTATATAATGAGCAGAAGGTGCGATTGCACTTCAGCTTTTTGCTTCGGAGCCAAGCACTTCGATGCTCTCTTCAAACGTGAAATCTGTGAACACTTCGAGCCTCTTCAGGACCTCTCCACTCTGGTGGGGGTGTTACAGCACAGCAGCGCGAGCGATCATCTCTCTCTTCTGTTTTCTGTTTTTTTGTTTTGTCTCAGAGCAAACAAAAAAGCTGTTTTCACAGCCGGTAGGTGTGCAGGTGTGAGCGCTCAAAAGCTGTTTTGACAGCTGGTACCAGCGAGAGAGAGACAGCGCACAGACAAGTGCAGATTCCTGTCTGTGTTTGCAGTGACCGTTGCCTTGCGCGCTTCAGCACCAGCGAGAGCAGTCCCTAAAAGAGCTTACACAGAATGCGTCTTTTTCAAGATGACTTTCTATCTGTGTGTTTCTGGATGCGGTCGTTACCTGGGGTCACGGGATGGTCACAATCGCTTCCTTGTGTGTCTGGGCCTTGGTGCTCCCCGCGACGATCAGATGTCGATCGCTACATCGGAGGGTGGGTCCAACCTCTCCGCGGACGACAAATCGGCGCCGCTGCCTCCTTCGGGTGTGTCAGCGGTACCCGAGTCGGAGCCAGATATGATGGCCATGCTTTCCTGGGCCGCCAACAGGATCAGGCTCGTGTAGAACCCTCTACCGTGTCCCGAGCCCTCGAGGCTGGATGATTGGTATCTCGGGGTGGCGCGCGCTGGTTCTCAGCAACCCACCCCAGTGCCTTTCTTCCCGGAAGGGCACGAGGGGCTCACGGGGATGTGGACGGCACCTTTTACGACCAGAAACCCTCTCTGTGGCTCCTCCTCCCTCACCACCCTTGATGGCGGGGCAACTAAGGGATACAAGCGTATCCCGCCAGTGGAGTGGGTCGTTGCTTTGCAGCTGTGCCCTAACTCCACTTGGCGCGGAGAACCGTGTCTTCATTCCCGGGCCTGTAGGTACTCGTCGGACCTTTCCGGCAAGGCTTACAAGGCCTGTGGGGAAGCTGCCTTTGCCATGCACGCCATGGCGTTGCTGCAGGTTCATCAGGCTAAGGCACTGAAGGATCTGCACGAGGGTGGTCACGATCCACAGGTTCTCCAGGAACCAGCAACGGATCTCGCGCTTCGTGCGACAAAGGTCACCGCACAGTCAGTGGGTCGTGCGATGTCCACCTTGGTGGTCCAGGAACACCATCTCTGTCTGTGTCTTGCCGACATGAGGGAGACCAACAAGCTCTGGTTCCTTAACTCCCCGGTGTCCTAGACCGGCCTCTTCGGCGACGCGGGCTGTACAAAAGCAGACAGAGGCCATCAAGCATATCCTGCCGTGGCGGGCAACTGCTGCCTCCACCCCACCGCCCGCGGCTCCTCAGTCTGCTCGTCGCCGGGGGCGTCCTCCTGCGTCTTCCCCTGCTCCCGCGCCGCCACAACAGCAGCCTCCACCTAAACGGCGCCGTGGAGCCAGTCGCAGGTAGACCGACCCGCCCGTCCATGCCCCCACCAAGAAGGGCGGCAAAGCCAGGGGTAAGCGGCCCTAGGACGAGTGACCCAGAGATGGATGGGAATCCTCTCCAGGAGATGGTGACTGCACCGCTCCCTCCCCCAGAAGAGGGTTTTCCCCCAGATATCCCTTTTATGTGTTCCGCCGCTGGCCTTAAAACCAGTGGTACCCAAATTTTCAATAAAAGAGCAGTTTCTTTAATCTCTGGGTTGAAGAGATTGGCCTCTCTAGCGAGATTCTTATTCGTCGGTCACAACGTATGCCTCCGTTCCCTCCTTCTGGGAACGAGGGTTACCATTATGTAACCGAGACTTTTCTTAAGCATAACTGCATAAGAAGTGCACGTACAGTATGTTCCATGTCAACTCAAGGTGGTTGTTACGTAGTGGCTGCAATAAGCGCATGAAGAAGGAGAATCCAATAAATACACTTTATTAATAATCAAAACAAACACGCAGGAGCAACCACAGTAAAACACAACCACATTAACATAACAATACCGAACAAGGAACTGAATGAACTAAAAGGCTTATAAGGGAGCAATCAAGGGGGAAAAATTACAGTACTCAAAAGAGTAGGCAAAAATTCCCCAGATGGACAACTTCTTCCGGCAAGATTCTGAAGTGTGCATACGATGGCCACTTTACAATCCCATGAGGCCGCGGAGAGCATCTGTGAATGGCAATGAAGTGACGTAACTGACGCTGTTAGGTCACGTGATAATGACAATATGGCAAATGTAACACGTCCAGATGCCATTAATACTACACATACTCATACTCAACATACTTTTTTAGAAATCATGAAGTAATTACTTAGCAACTCAAGAGAGTATGTGATTTCGGATGCAGCCAATAACACAAACATACACCCGATAGTGGTATTGTTCAGTTTACTTTGCCTATCATCCATGGTTCTTTGCAACACAGTTGCATAAAGCTCTGCAGTTGTCTTAAATATTGTTTCAAGTATCTCGCTCAAGGCCAAAACAGTGATGCGGGTCCTCCTACGAATGTGTGATTATTCAGCAGAACACAAAACTTTTGAATTTGAAAGGCCTGAAGCGTATAATACGCAACATCATTTGGCTATATAAGATCAATTTGTGCAATTAGCCTCAGAGTTTGCACTACTGCACTTGTGGGTGGTGTGTTGTAAGGTCTTAGGGTTTGTGAAAGTGAAACTATGTACTATGTGCAAATTTAGTTGCAGCACACTCAGATGTAGACACAAAATGTGTCAGAATACGGTTCATAATGCAAGTATACTTTGCATTTTCAGTGTGTTTTCTTTTTCAGGTTAACTGTTCTAATGGTGGAGCAACGGTTTGAAGAGTTTCTACTTTTGATCGGAAGTTCTTTCCATATAAGCAAATTGCACCGATATGACAAACAAAAGGGGAATAGCCTATGCAATTGTGAATCCCGATGTCTAGTTTACTTGCCCCAAACAAAACTCTATTTCAAATATTGGTAACACTTTACAATAAGGTTTCATTTGTTAACATTAGTTAATGTATTAACTAACATGAACTAACTATGAGCAATACATTTGTTACTGTATTTGTAAATTTTTGGTAACATTAGTTAATAAAAATACAGCTGTTAATTGTTTTTTCATGTTAGTTCACAGTGCGTTATCTCTAATGCAACATAATTTCAACCGAGGGGGAACCCCATAGAGTACCAGCTCTTTTTTTCATACTTCCTTATCTGTATATAGAAAGCCCTGCAAGCATTTCCATTTAGCATATTCTGAGAACAGAATAATAAGCAATCAGTTGATTTTAAGTTTAGAATGTCATTTTGTATTTTAACCCTTTTTTGCTGATAATATACAGCATAGCCTATACATTTACTAGATGCAGCCCTGTAATGTTCAAACATGGTGTCTTTTAAACTATTAAGAAAACCTTTCTTAATAGTTTCAAGTTCTTCATATTCAAGTAAAGCAGGTTAAGTATGTACAAGAAGATATCCAGGTGTTCAAATCACAAACTTAATCTTAAAACTTGAATAGTATCGCTTATACAATTGGTTATATCCTCTACTTAAATGAAAGTGTTTGAACTCAAATGCAAAACAATGAAAGCAAAATAATGCGGTTTCTAGAACAATCCATTTAGATTGTGAAACTTTGTGTGATCATGAAACACCTGCTTGGAGCAAATAGCTCCTTTGTTTGTGTCTCTTTTTGTTGGAATGCCAGTGAAGTCGATATAATATGAACTCATATCAGGTGGCTCAGGTTGTCAGTTTGTGGTCTTTCTCGCTTCTATTATCTTTATCATTGGCCATGCATGTATGAATACAGGAAAGGGTGTATTTATGGATTTCCTTTAATTTCTTACACACAATTTCTGAAACTTGCACACATAATGCAAAACGTCATTCACTTTATTCAAAACTATTTTAACTCTTCAAAAGATTGTTTTTTGTGTAGTACCTCCACACAACCCATCAAATGATTGGCCAAATACACGCAAAACTGCACATGGATGTGAAAAATGTAAAACACTACTCTCTTGTGTCTTTTGCATGTTCAGTGTGTGTGTGTGAGAGTGAGTGTACAGGAGTTTGTCACACGTACATGCATGTGCACAAAAACACTGTATAAACAGTATGCACAATTGATAAACTTTATAGTTATTGAATTGAACTGAATCAACACTGAACTGACTAAGTACTGCATATTTAGTATAGTTTTGATTTCTAAGTGATCAATTAGGTATATTTACACTATAAACAGAACTGCAAGAGGGTAAAAATAATTTCTATTTTTTCTGAAGACACTGAGTTTTGATTTCTAAGTGAACAAGTTTTCACACAAATCGTGTAGGTAATCAGGAAATTAGTGTGGCATTTAAATAGCAGTGTTTTCTAAATGAAACACAAGAAGTGTTAGTTTTGAGTGATGTGTCTAATGTAGAGAACTATGTTTAGCATTTTGCAGAATGTTTGTTTTACAAATGCAAACTGAGTGTAAACCCTTAATGCTACAATATTTTGTGTGGTTGTAGAGCATTGCTATGTGTTTACTAAGATATTCTGTGATAGGTTGTTTGGAAGTATATATTATGTAAGGGATAAGACCAAGTCTGCAAAACTGCAAACACATTATATGCTTTACAGGCTGCAAGTATTTCATATCCAAACATAGATTTGTTTGGATCTAATTGGTGATGCTGCCCCTAAAAAACACCATTAGTGTTTTCAATTAATTCAATTATTTGTGTGTGAGAGAGAGAGTGAGAGAGTAATCCTCTTTTTCTCAGTTGAGCGCTACAGTATGGCAAAGGAGGTTACGGGTGTTCTGCATCTGTGTGTCTTCCCAAACCAAGAGAACAGAGCTTTTGTACAGGCTGAGAAAAAAAGTTGACATTTGAGAATTAGAAGAGGGGGAGCCTTGCAGAAAAAAGAAGTCATTGTGCCCCTGGCATGGGTGCCCTCTGAAGAAACACACATGCTTATTACACATTCTGAGACAGGAAGTGAGAACAGAGGATGATGGTCAACATTATGGTTTATTCTGCACTAAAGATAAGAAGGATATTGCTGGATGCCCTTTTTACATGTCACTAAAAAATGAAAAATCAGTCATTCTGTCACTCGCCTTCATATAGTTGTAAAATGATGCCTTTTTTTTAGGTAAAACACAGAAGGAAAATTTTATTTGCATCACCATTCAGATTAAAAAATGGCAAGACAAAGCGCCATGGCAGGATTTTCATCTTTGACTGATGTGTTCAAACTCACTCTACATTTCATCACATCCATTTTATTTATTTAACATTTTATTATAGAATCAATTGCATTTTTGTTTATTTACTTGAAGGGTGTGGTCAAACTACAATTATAACTATAACTATTTTATTAACTTAAACTTAACACATTTTGACAGGATGTAAGGTGGCTCTTAGCCAAGGTCGGTTTACTTGGCGCCATGACCAAGTATTCCGATGTTTGGCTTTAGCATTGGAAGACAAGCGTAACATGACCAATAAGTTGCCACCTGTTCTAGCAAAACATTACACACAGAAGACAATATTCCTCCGCCCAGGCAAGCAACCACCAAGAAAAGGTGTTAAAACCAATTCTCGTCTGAGAGTCTGTTGATTTGTATAGTTTGCATAGTAATTACAGTTATTACGTTCCTGTGTATTTTGCGTGAATGAGGATTGGTGTTTGGACAGATATTGTGTTTTGCGGTAGTATGCCATACGGAACCGTTGCCACTGAACCTGCTTTAACGCCGGCAGTGGGGCTCAGCAGCAGGAAGGATGTAAAGGTCAGCTAGCTGGGCTGAGTTGAGTGGGGGACAGAGGGGGGTCACTCTGGGACGCCAGAGTCACTGTCGAGCCCTCTTGAGGTGTCGTGGGCTAGTCGAAGAAACACTGAGGACGGAAGGTGCCCACTTGAAGACCCTAGAGATGTCCCCTACTCTGCTCAATCCAGACGGTTGTCATGCTGATCCACTGGGGAGACCACACTGTGGTTGCAGCCGTTGTGTGTGCTGACGCACAAAAAAAAAAAAACTGCAGCTATTAACACCAGACAGAAGGAGATTCACATCACCATTTGGAAAGAAGCGTAAATGGATGGAGAAGCATAGTTTACTGTAAAGCTACGTATTAGTTGGTGCTTATCTTGGCGAAAGCCGAGTACAAATCAGCATGAAGTTTTAACATCTACTCTCGTGTAATGAAATCATAACCATAAGTTTCTTAAACAAATGATGGTAAGATGTAAAACGACAATGATTTCTTTACAAGATCATTGAATTGTAAGCACTAGTCTGATAAGAATAAGCGTTGGTTACCAGATGGACTTTGTCTGCAAAGTTTTACAGTCTGTTCATCTGTAGGTTTAGTTAGGACAACCATAAACTGCAGTTACTGTCATTGTATGAAAAAGAGCTGCCTGAAGATCCTTCAAATATAGCCTACCCTTTTGTGTTCAGTGGAACAAGCATGAACAAGCATTTAATCTGCCCCATTACTTCATCTGCTAAAAAAAAAAAAAAGTTTTGTAACAAGAGCTTTGGAATATTTTAAAGCTCAAATAAATGTCCTGAGTCATACCTTAACCAGCACCATTGTGTAGCTTCACTTGTATTTCACGAGTGAAGGCCACAAAAACGCCTTCAGTTTTTCACAATATCAAGGCTAAGCAGTCATGCTATACAAAAGAAGCTCAGGTAAGCACATGCCCGTACTTGCGGGTCTTCCTGTGAATGTAACTTTGTTATGTTTTAGATCCAGCACATTGATGCTCTCAGGCCATAAAAAATGTAAAAAACCAATGCTATCTCAGGACCAATTCGTACATATTATAATTCGTACGATTTGTCTAAACCCCAGTGATGGGTAGGTTTAGGGACGGGGTCAGGGGTCATTCGTACTTCGTACGAATTCATACGCAAAAGTGACTCCGCGTGGTGGGAGGGGGCCCTCAAATCAAATTCTGCCGAGGGCCCCAAAAAGGCTCGGGCCGGCTCTGAGTGAGGTCCTACGAATTCGTATGAATTAGCCACCTCGTAAAATACGTACAAATTGCTGTGAGATCAGGATGAAAAAACACAATCACCCAATAAAATCACTGTCTTGTGGTTTCATGACACAGAAAACAAGATCAGACTGGTTTTAATACTTTATTGGGTAGGACTCGCTGGACGGTTCTGGGGTGCGTTTCCCAAAAGCATCGTTGGCCAACTATGATCGCAATTTCCATTGAACTCTATTGGTAACGACGGAACTTGCGACCATAGTTGGCTTTGGGAAACGCACCCCTGGACGGTCTCCCGATTGTTTCCTTTTCATACACACCTTTTGCAGTGAATTTCACTTTAAAAGCCGTTTAAAAACTAATTAGGCAACTAAGGAAGAGTTTACAAACTAACCGGTGCACAACAAGTAACGTTAATCCTAAAGTGCAACGTCGCAGTCGAAAAAGGCTAGCGTAGCTAGCAAACTAGCGAGCATGGTAGCTGCGTAGTCTCAAGATGAAAATCAAGATTCGGAGGGAAACATGGACGACTCTCTGTCCATGACACAACTTATTGCTGAACTAGTGAAACAACGGGAAGTTCTCAAGGAGGACATGGCTACCCTGATACTAAACTCTGTAAAACCACTTCAAACCTTGGTGGATGCGCTACGAGAGACTGTAAACTCCTTTCAGAGTCGACTGACATCAACAGAAACCATCGCAGGTGAAAACTTAGAACGTCTTGTGGCAGCGGAATCTAATCAGCTCCCTTAAAAGGTCATGAAACCCCCCTCTTTCAGCTCAAGTCTAGCTCAAAATCTTGTTGAAAAATGCAACTTATGGGCGTGGATGGCTGTGAGAAGAAGGGAGGGAGTGGGTGTGGTGTGGCACGGCAGGGGAGAGGGGGAACTGTCATCAGCCAGTGGCCCATGCATATCGACTGTCACTAAAAATCACTGGTAAAACGTGAGGAAATTTTTTATATAGCTGGCAAAGTTAAAGTCTAATGAAATACACTGACACTTTATTATTGTCCTTTCAAAAGTAACTGAATGCCCTGCAACATATATTAGCCTACAGTAATCGTAATTCTATTTAAAACATATTAATGTACATCTAATTATAATGTCATTATAAAATATATAGTTGTTTATATACACACTATAAATGCAAATATTTGAAAATAATTAATTTTCCGCTTAAAAAAAAAGTTCCGTGCATAGCCTAGATCTATGCGCCCCCTGAACCCCAATGACATATATATTTAATTACACTAATTAAGCATACAATTGAGGTATTATCAAAAATATTTAAAATTTTAATAACGAGTGCCTATTTAACAAAAGGCAAGTAAAACGTTCAGGGTTACATTTTAGACACATACCTCTGAAGGGATAAAAAAAGTCCTCGGGACTTGGTACCGCATTACTCGCAATACGTAACTTGCATTGGTCGTCGACAAGGCCGAAGTCCACCATTCTCCAATTCTCGCAGTCCTCGGAAAATGTTTGCTGCACACATATAATTTAGATGTGTCCGTGGTTGATGGCCAACCGCCCGGAGCCAGTCTAGCCATGGCAGCATCGCGGGGAAACATATTCAACGCACTTGAACTTCTGCACCACGAAAATAAACACTTGCGTCCCATCAGAGCCGGCCCGAGCCTTTTGGGGGCCCTAAGCAGAATTTGATTCGGGGGCCCCCTCCCACCACGCAGAGTCACTTTTGCTTGACGATTATTGACACAAATGTCATGCTATAATGTTACATTATAAATCAAAATAGTGAGGTTATGTATTAATACAAAATAGATACTTAATAAAAATAGATACTTGAATAAAAAGGTTTTAACTTTTAATTTACTCTTTTACTAACTCTTTGAAACTTCTGGGAAAAAAAACTGTCACAAAAGACAAAAATATTAAATAAATTATTTGCAAATGTGCATTAAATGTGCAATCTTCAACAACAAAATAAAACAAAAATAGACACACATTAATATAATCAAAAATAGAATGTTACAAAAAATAGATACTTCAATAATGAAAGTGTCAGTCAAGTCAAATATATTTATATAGCGCTTTTCACAATACAGATTGTATCAAAGCTGCTTCACAGTATCAATCAAAACAACTTAACAATGTTTGTTTATTACTGGAAAAAATAATAAAAAATTTGGTAGAGCTGATCAATGGTATGATTGGTTAATTAATTGGAATATCCCCAACTGAGCAAGCCAAAGGCAACAGTGGCAAGGAACCGAAAAACTCCATCCAGTGACCTAATGGTGTCCTAACACCCCATCAGATGACCCAATGGAGAAAAAAAAACCTTGGGAGAACCCAGGCTCAGTCGGGGGCCAGTTCTCCTCTGGCGTTTATGAACTAGAGGCCGAATTTACAGTAACTGTAACATAAAAAATTTATATGAATGCCTGGCTAAATAGATGCGTCTTCAGTCTAGTTTTAAATTGGCAGAGCGAGTCTGAGCTAAGAACAATATACAGGAAGGCTATTCCAGAGCTTCGGAGCTAAATGTGAAAATGCTCTGCCTCCTTTGGTGGATCTGGATATCCTAGGAATGACCGGAAGCCTCGAATTTAGTGATCTTAAAGAGTGCGATGGATTGTAAGGTGATAGAAGATCCGTTAAATAGACTGGAGCTAAACCATTTAGAGCTTTATAAGTCAAAAGCAATACCTTGTATTTAATACGGAACTTTATAGGTAACCAATGAAGTGATGATAAAATCGGTGTTATATGATCATATTTTCTTGATCTAGTAAGAACTCTAGCGGCTGCATTTTGGACTAACTGTAGCTTGTTTATTGAAGATGCAGGACAACCAGCTAATAAAGCATTACAGTAATCTAGTCTCGAGGTCATGAATGCATGAACTAACTTTTCTGCATCAGAGACTGATAGCATATTACGTAGCTTAGCAATGTTTCTAAGGTGGAAAAAGGCAGTTTTTGTAACATGAAATATGCTTTTCAAAAGACAGGTTGCAGTCTAATGTAACACGCAGGTCTTATACTGTAGCGGATAAAGTAACAGGGCATCCTACTATTTTAAAATCGTGCTGTGAAAGATTTTGTGGACGGTTTTTAGAACCGATAAGTATTACCTCTGTCTTGTCTGGATTTAATAAAAGAAAATTACTTGTCATCCAATCTTTTATATCTTTAACACAATCTGTCAATTTGGATAATTTAGCGTATTCATCTGGCCGTGATGAAATATATATTTGAGTGTCATCAGCATAACAATGGAAACTAATTCCATGTTTCCTTAGAATATTACCAAGTGGCAGCATATATATTGAGAATAATAAAGGGCCTAACACAGATCCCTGCGGCACTCCATAGTTTCCCGAAGTTATAATCGATTTTTCTCCATTTAAGTAGACGAAATGCCACCGGTCAGATAAATATGACCTGAACCAGCTTAATGCTTGTCCTTGAACACCAGTGTAATTTTGTAGTCGATCTAAGAGTATTGTGTGATCTATAGTATCGAACGCAGCACCAAGATCAAGTAAAACTAGTACTGAGATACAGCCTTGGTCCGAAGATAAAAGTAAATCATTTGTGATTCTAACAAGCGCAGTTTCAGTGCTATGATGTGGCCTGAATCCAGACTGAAACTTTTCATAGATGTCGTTTTCTTGCAAGAAAGAGCCGAGTTGAGCGGACACAACTTTTTCTAATATTTCTGACATAAATGGAAGATTCGAAATGGGTCTGTAATTTGCTAGGTTATTTGGATCTAATTGTGGTTTCTTAATAAGAGGTTTTATAACTGCCAGCTTGAACGTTCTTGGAACATGACCTAAAGATAAAGATGAGTTAATAATATTGAGAAGAGGCTCTGCCACTATAGGTAACACTTCTTTCAGTAGTTCAGTTGGTATAGGATCTAATAAACATGTTGTTGTTTTAGATGAAGTGATAAGTTTATTTAACTCTTTTTGTTCTATGGTTGTAAAGCATTGTAATTGTTCTTGCGGGGTGATAATTGCGGCCGAATTATAAGGCGCGAGCAAAGATCGAACGTTTACGATTTGGATTCTGATGCTTTCAATTTTCTCGGTGAAGAAGTTCATGAAATCATTACTACTAAACTGTAACGAGGTATTTTGTTCAGACGACGTCTGTTTATTTGTTAGTCTAGCCACGGTATTAAATAAAAACCTTGGATTATTTCGGTTGTTTTCTATTAATTTGCTGAGGTGCTCAGCCCTGGCCGTTTTAAGTGCCTTTTTATAAAGTGACATACTGTCTTTCCACGCGATTCTAAAGACCTCTAAATTAGTTTTTTTCCATTTACGCTCTAAATTACGGGTTTCTCTCTTTAAAACATACGTAGTATTATTGTACCATGGTGCTATACTTTTTTCTCTGACCTTTTTTAATCTAATGGGTGCAACAATATCCAATGTTCTAGAGAGAATGGTGCTCATAGTGCTAGTTAGTTCGTCTAATTCATCTGTTTGTTTGGGTTCAGGCAGCAGCTGAGACAGATAAGATAAGCTATTTGAGAAATGATCTATGGTGGATGGACGAATTGTTCTACCTGGTCGATAACGTGGCGCAGCATGACATATTACAGCAGTGCGTAATATGCAAGTTACCAAGTAGTGGTCAGTGACATCATCACTTTGTGGAATGATATCTATATCGGTTGGATCGGTTCCATATGATATAATTAAATCGAGTGTATGATTAAGACGATGAGTTGGTCCGGTGACGTTTTGCTTGACCCCGAAGGAGTTTAATAAATCTGTAAACGCAGCGCCTAACGCATCATTTAAATTATCTACGTGTATGTTAAAATCTCCAACAATTAATGCTTTATCGACGTTGACCAAAAGATCTGATAGAAAGTCAGCAAACTCTTTTAAGAAATTGGCGTAAGGCCCTGGAGGTCTATATACGGTAGCCAATGCTAGAGATAATAGGGATTTTTTTCTTACATCTAAGAGCGTAACATTTAGCACAAGTACTTCAAACTAATTAAACCTATGACGAGTTTTCTGAGTAACATTAAGGATATCTCTGTAGATTGTTGCAACACCGCCGCCACGACCGATCAGACGGGGCTCATGCTTATAACAGTATCCTGGCGGAGTAGACTCATTTAGACCGAAATAATCATTTGGTTTAAGCCAGGTTTCAGTAAGGCACAGAACATCGAAATTATTATCTGTGACCATTTCATTTACAATAACCGCCTTAGGTGTGAGCGATCTAATGTTTAGAAGACCTAGCTTTAGAAATAGTTTTTGTTCACTAATAGCGAGATTTTTTCTCGCTATTAGTGAAAAGTGTCCACTTTTGTTTTTAAAACGTTTAACTTTTACTTTACCCTTTTACTAACTCTTTGAAGCTTCTAAATCAAACTGTCTCAAAACATATCAAATAAATGATTTGCTAAAATAATGAGAAAACTGAGAAATCAGAAACATAATAGCAAGGGTTCAACAATGAAAATATTATTATTTCTCAACTGTCTAAGTGTAACTGTCCTCAAAATCTTTCCTTCCTAGCTTTTCTGGAGGCAAAGTCACTGATGACATCATTGTACGGTATTGCTTGGTCAACTTTGTTATTAATATTAATAACAGCAAGTCCACTTAGTCTTCAATTACCATCATTACTTACACTCATCAACAAGCAATTCTACACCTAACAATTCATATTCTATTTGCAAATGAGGCATAATTGCAGTATGGTGAACACCTATCTACTGCAGCCTAAATATTAAGGCTAGCACCGCTACATCACTCGCCACCATATTAATAAAATTGAAGTCTATTTTCATCACAGAAGTCGCCCCACCCAACATGGTATATTTTCTCATAAAGACCAATACCATCTCTCACCAAAGATCTAAGAGCAGAGCGCACATGTGCCATCTTTGCCTATGAAGCTGGAACGTTAGCGACGCTGGAGCGTTCACTTCAACACGTACAGCGATGCTAGCTGGCATCCCTTACACCTAGAAGGTTAAATTCCCCTTCAGCTGTTTTCTCCAACTTAAACCGATATCTATTGATACGTGAAATACACCTAGATAAATGTATATTAATGGCAGACACTTCACTGTTGATGTCGGGGATTTAACGTTAGCTCTGGTGATGCTTATATAAGATCATGACAGCTGCTACCTCAAGTGAGCACAATTTGTGCTGCACAAAACATACCAACATACCATAATCACGCAAACATACCTTTATCTTGCTCTTTTTTTCTCCTCTGTCCTTTTCTTTTTTCTCTTTTCGGCACCAGAGGGATACGTCCTTTTTTGTGACATGCCTTAACACTACCGTAACTATGCGCAGTTGCGCAAGAATTGTCTATGCACGTCGCGAGGTTTCTAGTTTATGCGCATGTTTCAAATGCTGACAGACACAGCAGCAGTTGTAGGCAGGTATATTGATCATGAAATTTAGAATTTTCTTGTCTTGAATTATTCATTAATTCATATTCATTGATTAATTTATGTCACTTAAGTTTTTAATATGTAAAAAAATAATAATAAAAAAAACTCAATTGGGCAGCCAATTTAAGCAGCCGCTTAGTTCGCTTATGCCTTGGGCCGGCTCTGCGTCCCATGATTGGCTCATCTACTACGCGATATCACAGTTTGACATGTCTGTCATTGGAAAGATCCACTTGGTGTCATGAATAATTAAGAAACAGTGTCTTCTCATTGTTTGCGTAATATGCAATAGACAACCAAGAGCTGTGAACAGCGTGCGTCTTTATTTACCATACTCCATCATGGACTGCCCGCGAACCGGGACCAACTGCGTCACAACAGGATACAACCATATATGGCATTTCACCGTAACATCTCCCTTTCTTTACAGCGTTGCCACATTTCACTAAGAACCCCCTACCTTAACTAACAACCCTGAACATGAGAGTTTACTATCCCAATTTATGCTGTGCATTTCCAAACTGAACTGCATTACTGGTGCGTTAATCTGTCTACAACATAAAGAGAAACTCACAAGTCAAGTCTCTGTGGTGGACGTGACTGACGGCCGCTGTGTGTAACGATCAGGGTTTCACGCTGGGCAGGCCTGTTAGTCAATGACAGCCTCCGTTCTTGAACTTGCTCTGGCACACATTCTGTGCTGTCCACTGTGTCGCCCTCTCTGATTGCTGTTTCACCGTCACTGGCCACCGAGCCCTGACTGCTCTCCTTCATCCCTGTTTCTTGGTGATTAAACTGGGCGGAGCATCAGCCCTTCGCAAATCCACACAGTTGCGCCTGTATAATGTGCCATCCACATCCACCACATAAGACCGCGGATTCACTTTTCCCAGACACTCTCCTCTCCGCCACCGTCCCGTGCGGTCTCCAGGCAGTGGTTTCATTCTGATGTGTTCGCCGACATTAAGCTCTGGGAGGTCTTTGGCCCTCGCGTCGTAATGGAATTTCGCCATGCGCCGTTTCCACCTCAGTTTCTCCGAAACTCCTTCGACCACCTTGGGGAAAAGCAAACTGTTTGTCATGGGAAGTCCCGACCGAAGTCTGCGTGACATGAGTCCCTGTGCAGGACTGCTGTCCAATTCCTCTGTGGGCGGGTTTCGCCAGTGTAGAATTGCTAGCCATGGGTCTGTTCCGTCGAGTTTTGCCCTCTTACAGAGCGATTTCACAATCTTCACTGCAGACTCGGCCTTTCCGTTAGATTTTGGGTGCTGGGGTGAGGATGTGACATGCATGACCACTAGGCCGCAAATTTTCTGAACTGTTCACAAGCAAATTGCGGCCCGTTGTCAGTGATCACTTGATCTGGCTGGCCGTAACGCGCAAACTGCACTTTGCAGCGCGTAATGACTGTGTCCGCCGTCAGATCTGGCAACTGATCAATTTCCCAGTAATCTGAGTAGTGGTCCACTATGATCAGAAATTCTTTGCCACCGTACGCATACAGGTCCATACTAACCATTTGC
The DNA here is from genome assembly GCA_026230005.1 of Gila orcuttii. Classification (NCBI taxonomy): domain Eukaryota; kingdom Metazoa; phylum Chordata; class Actinopteri; order Cypriniformes; family Leuciscidae; genus Gila; species Gila orcuttii. The sequence goes on from JAPDVR010000003.1 coordinate 22,141,193, forward strand.
CAGGGGCGCATAGGGACATCATCGTTTCCTTTTGCTGGTTGTGTGCATACTCGTTACATGCAGGACAGTTAGCCACATAATCCTTTATCTCTCCTCTCATGTTGGGCCAGAACAGCGTTTCCCTCGCCTGTCTGTAACAGGCATCTCCTCCAATATGAGTGGCGTGAATGCGATTGAGCATTGCTGCTCTCAATGCCTTCACCATTCTGAATATTCAGTTCATCTCTGAATGGCCAATACTCGCGCACCGAGAACGACACGTTTTCTTTGAGTTCAGGCCAGCCAGTTAGCACGATCTTTGCCAGCTCCTGCAGTGCATCGTCAGCTTTGGTCTCAGTTACAATTTGACAGAGACTGATGTCTGTCACTTTGAGATGTAGGGCTTGGTCTATGAATGAGAGTACAGCCTCGGCGCTGTCCATGGTACTCGCATGTTGTTGTGGTCCGGGCTCGTTGGACACCTGCTTGTCGAGCGCTGCCCTGCTCAGCGTATCACTTATGTACATCTCTGGACCAGGCTTGTACACAACATTCAGGTTGTAGCTTTGAAGCTGTAATAACATGCTTTGGAGGCGTTTGGGAGCATTAAGAAGTGGTTTCTTAAAAATTGTCACGAGGGGTTTATGGTCGGTTTCAGCGGTGATTGTCTCTCTGCCGTACAGATAGTGATGAAACCTCTGACATGCGAACACGATGCTCAAGCATTCCTTCTCAATTTGGGCATAATTTTCTTCAGTTCTCGTAACCGCCCGAGAGGCGAAAGCCACAGGTTGTCCTTGCTGCAGCAGACAGCAGCCCAAACCGTTCTTGCTGGCGTCGCTGTGTATTGTCACAGGTTTGTTTATGTCGTAATACTTCAAGACGGGCGTGTTCGTAATCATACGTTTTATTTCTTGAACTGCCTCGTCGTGTTTAGGGAGCCAATGCCACGCTACATCTTTGTCCAGGATCCTGCGAAGCGTCTCGCATACCTCTAAAAGCCGTGGGAGAAACTTGGCCAGGTACGTCACAAATCCAATAAAACGCTGAACTGCTTTTACATCCTGAGGTGTCTGCATTGCCAGGACTGCTTTCGTCTTTTCTGGGTCAATTCGTAATCCTTCCGCTGATATGTGCCCATGAAAGTGCACCGCTTTGAGTTTGAATTGCACTTTTTTTTCGCTCAGCCGGAGTTTCACAGATCTGCATCGCTCCATCAGAGCGCGGAGATTTCTGTCGTGATCTAACTCGGCCTCTGCGTCCGAGTCACCGCAGCCAACAACCAGTATGTCATCCGCTATGGGCTCTATGCCTCGGAGTCCCATCAACAGCTCGTGTTGCTTACGTTGATGGATTTCTGGTGCTATGGAGACGGCGAAGGGTAGTTTACACCATCTCATTCGCCCCCATGGTGTCCAGAAAGTTGTCATTAGGCTGCTTTCATTATCCAGTTTGCAGTGTAGAAAGGCATCAGGAACGTCCACCAGGGTGAACAGACGTGCTTTGGGTAGTTTATACAGAACGTCTTCCAGTGTTGGCATGTGGTAGTGCGATCTATGTCAATACATATTCTTACTTTGTCTGGCTTGGCTATGACTACCATGTTGCTGATCCACGGTGTAGGTTCCGTGAGATTTGTGATGTGTCCGTCTCTCGTGTACTTATCCAGCTGTTCTTTTACTCTGGCTTTCAAGGCCACTGGCACGTTCCGTGGCGCGCATTGAACAGGCGACACGCTGCTGTCGAGCACAAAGCGGACCTCTCCTGGGACTGACTCGACTGGGTCAATAAACACGTCCTTGAAATTGTCAACTAACTGTTGCTTTGTGACAGGCATGTCGGAGTACGCAATCAGTCTATGTAGCTCTTCTGGGATGGTAAATTTCATGAGTCCTAGCCACTCACATGTGTCACTCGAGAGTAATGGCTCTTGATCGGCTTCGACCACTTCAAATACTAGCTTGTGTTTGGTGCTCTTTACAGTGCATTCTGTATAAAATCGCCCTAGTGAAAGCATTGTGGCACCAGAATACAATTTCAGTCTTGTTGTGGTCGGCTGCAGGGGGCTTTCTGGATCCAGTTTCTCTTTGATTGTACGGCTCATAACGTTACAAGTTGCTCCCGTGTCTAGCCGACAGGCCTGCTTTCTTTTATTAAGCTTCAGGTTAACGAACCATCTTGGACCTGGGGACTTTACTGTGTCAATGCATTCCTCAGCAGCGAAAAGTCGACCCTCGCTGTAGGGCCCTTGCTCATCCTGACCATCATCCATCATTACATTCACTCTGCCGGACCTGTCGGCTCTTTGACTGGCTCTACACACCTTAGCGAAATGATTCAATACACCACATGATCGACAAGTCTTTCCATATGCGGGGCACTGATTTCTGCCTTTCTTGTGACCACTTCCACAATACTTGCAATTCACAGTTCTGAGCGTTTTCTCATTATTCACTTCACCATCCCTGCGTTTCACCCTTTGTGCTTGTGCAATATTTACAGTGTCAGTGACTGTGTTGTCGATAGCTTTTACCCGTTGTTCCTTCGCTTCTGCCAGTCGGCATATTTCGACAGACTGTGACAGAGTCAGCTGACGTTCACGCAACAGGCGCCGCCTTGTGTTCTCATTTGCAATGCCCAGGACAAGTCTATCACGAATCATTTCATCTTTGAGCTCCCTGTATTCACAAGTTGATGCTCGTTCCCGCAGCCTCGTGAGAAAGCTGTCTATAGGCTCGTCCACCTCCTGCTTGCAACAACCGAACATATACCTTTCGTAGATCACATTTTTCGCAGGCTTGAAGTAGTCCCCCAACGCATCAAGTATGATTTTCATGAGTATGACTCAACACAATATTATGACTGTAGATATGCCGACATTCATTACCCATTAATCCCCGCAGTGCTGCCGCTCTCACCTCTTTGGGCTTCTCAATAAGCCCGGTGGCTAGTTCATAGTCCTCGAATTCCGATCTGAAATTATCCCAATTTTTGGATATGTCCCCTGACATCCGCATGCCCTCAGGGGCAGGAATGCTGTTTAAAGCCATGTTCAGGATCTAGTGTTCACTTCTGACACCATGTTTGCGTAATATGCAATAGACAACCAAGAGCTGTGAACAGCGTGCGTCTTTATTTACCATACTCCATCATGGACTGCCCGCGAACCGGGACCAACTGCGTCACAACAGGATACAACTATATATGGCATTTCACCGTAACACTCATAGGATATGAAAACTCAGTCTCATTAATAATTATGAGACACCGATGAGTCATCAATGCACTAACAGTGCTCTGCCACGACAGCCTGTGACGTGAACACGATGAAGATTTTAAACCCGGAAGACAAAAATAGCGGAAAAAAACTAAAATTTAACCATTTTCCCCCTACTATTAAATCTAACAGATGCTAACATTGTCTTTAATGGTGTTCAACACCATATATCTGTTAAAATCTCAGAAAATTTGGTTTAGGGTTTCATGACCCTTTAAAAGGCTCAAAACACTCTGCTACTGGAGCGTCTGGACGACCTGGAGAATAGATCGCGCCGATCTAATCTACGTAGCCTGTATGTACCTGAAGGGAGCGAGGATGACAAAGACCCCACCGTATTCGTTTCAGAACTGCTGGCGGAAGCAATGGCTAAGGTATTCACGAGTCCACCACCGCTGGACAGAGCGCACCGCTCTCTCGGACCTAACGTTAAGCCTATAGCGGGTAAGCAAGCCCGCACGTGCCTTTGTGCTGTGTTGCGACCTTGCCTTCAGATGGGCCAGACAACATGAGGTGAAGTTCACGGGGAATATGCTGAGGGTCTATCCTGATTTGAGCACCACCCTTGCTAAAAAGCGCGCCACGTTTAACCCGGTGAAAAGAGATCTGTATCAGCAGGACATCCGATTCCGGCTGCTGTACCCCACACGCCTCAAAGTCATGTTCAAGGGAGATAACCATATTTTCGAGACTCCAGACGAAGCAAATTACTTTTATTAGAAACAGGTGCTTGCTCAGAAGGGAAAGTGAGATTGCGTTCGTATAAAAATGACGGGACTTGTCCATTCGAGAGACTTCTTCATAAAGTAGACACGTAACATTTACCGTCACCAGGGGAATGTTCATGACAAAAACTATTAAGGAGTTTTTGGAGTTTGTTGGTTTTCCCCCTATTTGCATGGCCTGTTTGCGATATGCAGGTATCTTGGACAGAATATATCCCAGAGGTACTTCTTTGTTAATTATTTTTTCTTTATCTCGTAGGCTATATAACGTTATTAGTCACCAGATGCTTAATAGGTTGTAGTACCAACAGTTCAAATGCTCTGTGATATACCTTTTGAGTATTCGTTACTTATTTTATATGAGCCTTCTAAGTTCGCTGTTATGTTTGATAATCGGATGACTTCCACAGGAAAATAGACTATCGCGAGATCAACGTAATGAGGGAGTCAACATTGGAAGCATAATGGTACAGGGATACAGCCTCCTTGTATAGGGAAGGGTTTGGTTGGGAAAGGGAGGTTTTTACTTTTTGTTTCTTTTTATTTTTTTGTTTGGTTTGATATTTTGTTTGTCTTATCTTGCCTTACGTATTGGGTGCATATTGCAGGTTTTGGTTTAGACTTTACAGTAAACATAACTATGTTGATGGAGACAACACACTGTTTAAGATTTATATCAACTACTCCTATATGACTAATAATCTTTAAACAAGAGACATATTATGGGATTTACAAAAATTATTTCATGGAACATATCGGGATGTAACCATGTAATAAAGCGTAAGAAAATCCTCACCTATCTCAAGCAAAACAAATCAGACCTAGCTATGCTGCAAGAAACTCATTTAAGTGCTGAGGAATCTGAAAAATTTAAAAGGGTGTGGGATTAATCAGGTATACTCAAGTACATTTAACACTAGGAGCAGGGGTGTTGCTGTTTTTATTAGAAAGGGCTTAGACTTCAAAGTCCACAAAGCATATAATGACAGGAAGGCAGGTGGATAGCCTTGGATTCTAGCTTAGAAGGACAGAAAGTTACGATTATGAATATTTATGCCCCCAATGTGGTATCTCCTGATTTCTTTAATGAAATTTGCAATATTATTAGAAATATTGGTAATCATAATATAGTATGCTATTTGGTGGTGATTTCAACCAAGTCAAGAATGCAAAAGCTTGATAAGTCAATCCACAAACAGCCCATACCTATAATACAGCCATTGATACTATGGTAGATGAATGTGGCCTAATAGATATATGGCGTACAATTCATCCTCTAGAGAAAGATTTTACATTCTTTTCCCATCCTCATAGGTCATACATAAGGATTGATTATATTCTAATCTCAAAACAGCTGGTGAGTCAGGTTCAATCTGCTTCAATTGGGAATATTGTTCTCTCAGATCATGCCCCAGTAGATGTGGTTCTTACCACATCGAACTATTAAAAAAACACAAGATGGCGCTTTAACTGTACGTTCACACCGGCGCCGACTTGAGCGTCAAAGAAGCTCTGGCCGCTCTGTCAAGGACGCTTGTCAAAAAGCACGGGGAAGCTCGTTGACGCTTTGGACGCTCTGACGTAGCAGGGAGAAGAGAAGTGTCACAATATGAAATGTAATAAACAGAAAAAACAAGCAATACATTGAAGAAACCTTTTATAATGACAGCATTTTTATAACCGTTTTGGTCACATTTGGTCGGGGAAAAAAATAATAATTAGCTATTATTATTATTATTATTTGCATTAGGCTATTATTTGCATTAGTGCAATTGGTCAAATCGTTGTCACCATGAGCAAATGAATTGCATTCCCGCTTAAAACGAGCGTTCGTAAATATTTCAAATAAAAGTTGTGCTCATTCTCAAATGTGTATCACTGGATCATTATGGAAAATCGCGAAGTTGTTGTGTTTGGTGCTGCTTTACTGTATTTGCGGAGAAGACGTCGGACTCGGAGATTTTGGGTTCATGACACCCTCCAGGACCGTTATCAATTCGGAGAAAATATTAAGTAAATTAAGATAAATAAATTATCAGCTTCTCCTCCATTTTCTCGGAACTAATGTTTTGGTAGGAACTAAAGTTCACATCGTATGTTTCTCCGGAATCAGCCAGAGTGAAGGACGTCTTTATTCTGATTGGTTGCTGGCGTTTTGCCGCTGCTTGCCGCTGAACCGCGTCATAGCTCATTACCATAAAGTTGAGCTTCTTTCAACTTTCTGATTGACGCTCAAAACGCCCAAAACTCGACGCCAAGGGATTTGACGCTCCTTGCAGCTGAGAGAAGCCAGCTTCCATTGAAAATGAATGACTTCCGGCCGCTTTGGAAGCTCAAGTCGGCGGCGGTGTGAACGTACAGTAACAATTCACTATTGCAAAGTGAGACCTCATGTTCCTTTATACAAGCAGCAATAGATGAATACTGGCTTTACAATGACGGCTCTGTCCCTGATCCTGGTATAACATGGGATGCTTTTAAGGCTTTCCTGAGGGGACGGCTTATCCAACACTGCTTGCTATATAAACGCCTGCACCGTGAAAAACTAGTTCAATTAGAGGAAAAGATTTGGACCCTGAAAAAACACCACATCAATCATCCAGACCCAGTAACCCTTAATAATTTAAACAGTTTGAAATTGGATAATACAGATAATACAGAAAAAAGCGGAATTTTCTCTATTTTGCACAAAACAAAATTATTATAAAAAATGTGAGAGAGCAGGTAAATACTTAGCCCATAGAGTGAACCAGCTTAGTTTTATATATAAGATTTATATATATCGCAAGGGGAAGTAACTGTAGATCAGTATGACTGATTCCCTACAGATTCCATGTCTATCCACACAAGATAGTGACTCGTTAGAAAATGACATCACATTAGAAGAGATTAAGGGGGCCATACAGGACCTCAGACCAAGTCGTGCCCCCGGGGAGGATGGCTTTTCCTCTGATTTCTATAAAAAGTTTTCAGAGGAGTTAGCCTCTAAATTGCTTTATGTATTTCAGAATGCTCTGGTAAAGGGTAAGCTTCCAGAGAGCATGAGAACCAACATAATTACTTTCATTCATAAAAAAGGGAAAGACCCTCAACAATGTTGCAAGCTACAGACCTATTTCACTTGGTAATGTTGATGGGAAGATATTAATTCAATTCAATTCAAATTTATTTCTATAGCGCTTTTACAGTAGCTTTACAGAAATGTTTCAAGCGCTGATCGCTGATCTCGCAGCTCGGCTTGCCTTTCTAGTAGATCACGGATCTACTTCTCCATGGACTCCAGCTCCAACTGCACCGAATGCAGCTCAAATGTGTCCTCACCTGCACTCAGAGGTAACGTTAGACACACATCCGATATATTCGCCATTATAACAGATGAACAGTAAATTAGTAGTGATACTACCAATATCACTACTAATTTAGGACTGAAATCCTGGATAGAACCCGTATCCTTTCAGTGATATGGGTGTAAATAAGACGATCGATAGCCGAGAGGCCACGCGTGCAATGCTAGCGGGCTTAAGGCTAGTAGCGGAAATTCGGAAAGTTGGATATAAGTAGCGATATCAAAGCAATCCGATTGTTTTTTTGTTGTTGTAAGGAATAGTATCGAAGATATGTTCACATGCTGTAAAAATAGAAAATGCTTTGTTTATAAATGAGTGTAAAGAAGAAAATCAAGGATTATGAATCAATTTGACGGAGCTCCAAACACAAACTACATGCGCAGATGATTATGATTATGATATTAGCCAAAATACTTGCAAAAAGATTAGATAAACTACTACCTACTATTATACATCCTGACCAGGTTGGTTTCATCAGGGCTAGGTCTTCAGCAGACAATATGAGACGATTATTACACCTTATGTGGAGCTCTAGAAATAACACTGACCCTGTCATGGCCTTCTCCCTAGACACGGAGAAGGCCTTTGACAGAGTTGAATGGGGCTTCTTATTTCAAACACTTAAAAAATTTGGTTTTGGACCTTTATTTACTAAATGGGTAAACTTACTGTACACTGAACCAGTGGCATCGGTACTATGTAACAGTATAGTTTCATCACAGTTTGAGCTACATAGGGGCACAAAACAAGGGTGTCCCCTCTCCCCTCTTATTTTTGCACTGGTCTTAGAGCCATTAGCTATTGCAATACGTAATAATCCAAATATTAAAGGTATCATTACGGGCCAGCAGGAGCATAAGGTACTTCTATATGCTGATGATATCCTACTTGTCTCCATTAATCCACAAATGACAGTGCCCACAATGTGTTCTTTAATTGACGATTTTCCCCAGATCTCGGGCTATAAAATCAATTGGACTAAGTCAGAAGTAATGCCCTTGTCTAAGAATTGCCACATTTAGATGGGTCTCATCAGGCATGGTTTATTTGGCAATTAAACTTATACCAGGACTGGAAAAAATAATGCAGATTAACTTTCAACCAATTATTCAGGATATCCAAAATTTGTTACAGAACTGTAAACTGAGTAAATTTACAATGTCTATTCTGGGTTGAATTAATTTAGTTAAAATGATAATTGTACCTAAAATTAATTATCTATCATACATGCTTCCCCTTGTGATACCACCATCCCTTCTGAAGGAATACAACAAATATGTAGAATCCTTCATCTGGCAGGGGAAGAGACCCCTTTTTAATCGTACTAAATTGTATTCTGCTAAAGGTTCAGGTGGGTTCTCTCTTCCCAAAATTGACTGGTATCATTGGTCCTTCTCGCTCTCGCTGCTGGCTAAAAACAATATGACATTCAACGAAGCCCCTGCCTGGGTGCATATTGAAAAATAACTAATTGCCCCCTTTCCAGCGGAGGCCTTCTTGACACAGCTTGCCCGATCAATACCAGACCAAAATCCAGTTCTTAAATTTACTAGGGAAAGCTGGAAATTGTATCACCAACATTCAAAACAAACCCCTTGGCTAACAACTAGAGCCTCTGTGTGGCACAACACCAAATTCCGAATAGATAAGAGGGCTTTCTGCTGGATACAGTGGGCTGATAAGGGAATATGGTATTTAGATAACCTGTATGAGGGTGAACATGTGGTCTAATTTAATCACTTGAAACAAACTTACAAACTAACGAACACTGATTTTTGGAAATACCTCCAAAAAAGACAGTCTCCATGCATCCCATAAAATGGTCCTGACACACCATGTACAGATTCTGTCTGCTGCTAACGGTCACAAAAAGGGGATGGGTTCAGCTTTCTACTCCTATATTAGAGGTGCCAATGCACCTCATTTAAATGGTCTTAAAGTGGCATGGGAAAGAGATTTGGGGGATGATCAAGGAAGAAACATGGAAGCAGGTTGTATCAAAATGGCATACTAATGTTCGTGAAATTCAATCCCAGCTTATAAATAACAACATTTTGAATAGATGCTACTGGACTCCAAGCAGATTGGCTAGAATTAAACTAAGAGATACTGCACTATGCTGGCGGTGTAACAAAGATATAGGAACTGCGTTTCATATGTTATATGAATGTGACATGGTGGAGGAAATGTGGGAGAAAATTGTACAATTTGTTAATTATATTTTTAGCCTGTCATTATATAAGAACCCTGCCATGTGTATGTTAGGTATTATTCCGGAGGATATGGGTATATCTCGACAACAGATGATATGGTGCCGTTTAGCTATGGCTTCGGGATGCAGAGTCATTCTGAGACATTGGAAGTCAGACACACCTTCCTCATATGACGAATGGATGGAACTCATGTCAAACATTGCTAGGTATGAACATGTGATATTTAGAGCCTCAGGACGTCATGATTTGTTTATGAAATTGTGGGGTCCCTTCCTCTCCCTAACTGAGAATGTATTATAAAGAGAGAAAAAACTCTTCCAAATATGTCTTTTACCTCTGTGTTGTAACCTACTAGTCCTGTAAAGTCTAAACATTATTTATTTATTTTCTTCTCTGAGACCTAACTCTTTATTGATTTGTGTAATTGTTATTTATTTTCCCTTTTATCTGAGCTATTCTGTACTTTTTTACAGAATGGGGGAGAGGGGGGGTGCATTAAGCTGAGATAAGGGGTAAAAAAACTAAAACATGTCACTGTTAACACTTAATTTCTGACTGATGTTCATGTTCAAAAAAAGCCCCAAAAAACCCAATCTTTATAGGATAGGCTACACTTGTTTTTGCACAGTTTGAACATTCTTGTTTAGCCTACATTTGTTTAATTTCAAGATCTGAGGTGATTTGTCCATTGTTGCTTTTAGTTCGGCTACAAAGCTGGGAGTAGACTACTAAACGATTTTCAAAGTCAAATTACACGCTTTTAACATTAAATAAAGCACATAAACATTACCTGCGATTATCATTGCTCAACCAACTGCTGTTGTTACAGCTGCGAATTCGAAATAGAAAAGATACTTTTGTTGTGTCTGTGTCTTTGTTTTATTTAGGCATAGGCGTGTGTGTGTGTGTGTGTGTGTGTGTGTGTGTGTGTGTGTGTGTGTGTGCGTGTGTGTGCATGTGTGTGCATGTGTGTGTGTGTGTGCATGTGGAGTAATTGACGACGGGGCATTGAATTATTAGCCCTATTCCACTTATAGCTACTTTTACCACACCTTAAAACATTCTTCAGATCATGTAGCTTATTTCGAGACATTTGTCAGGTTTTTTGTCTTTAAAACACTCTTGTGTGTAGGACGATGTCTAATAGGCCTCCTATTAAACATCGTATACATTTTAAAATATTGCTGATTACTTACAAAGCACTAAATGGTTTAGCTCCCCAGTACTTGAGCGAGCTCTTAACGCATTATAGTCCTTCACGTCTATTGCGATTTCAAAATTCCGGCCAGTTGATAATACCAACTGCTGGCGGTAGATCCTTTTCCTATTTAGCACCAAAACTTTGGAACAGTCTTCCTAACATTGTCCGGGAAGCAGACACACTCTGTCAGTTCGAAACTAGACAATGTGTCAGTAAAAACACATCTCTTTGACCTAGCATACACATAACACATTATAGACTTCTATAATTCATTGTTAGGCTGCATAGATTAGGTCAGCCGGAACCGGGAACACTTCCCATAAATCCTGATGTACTTGTTACATCATAAGAAGTATGGCGTCTACGTTAATATTAGTCTCTCTGTTTATCCCGAGGTTTACCGCAGTCCGCCGGATCCAGGCCGTTTCCGGATCTGATGAAGGACCTGCGCCTGGACACGATGACAACACAGTCCTGAAGTGTCAACTAGTCTCTCCCCTGTGAAGGCCTCCTTCCCTTTACCTCTGTACTGATAAAACGTTGTCGGGATAATTCCGGTTCACGTAGCTAAATGGAAGCGATAAAAAAATTCTCTATAATACATTTTTCAAGTCTTGTACCTTGGAACCTATTTCATGGTTTGCATTCTCGAGCCACCAGAGTAGTTAATAGCCTATAGCAACTGTCAAAATGATTGATGGTGACCTTTGACCTAGCCCTGCTCCTTCCGGTTCCTCCCCTTCCTGTCCCGCCCCGTCCGGTCCCGCCCCTTCCTGTCCCGCCCCTTCCGGTCCCGCCTCTTCCTGTTACCTTTGACCTAGTTCCGCCCCTTCCTGTTACTTTTGACCTAGTTTCTGCCCCTTCCTGTTACCTTTAACCTAGTTCCGCCCCATCCGGTTACAGCTTCTGTCAAAATGATGGATGATGACCTTTGATCTAGTTCCGCCCCTTGCAGTTACAGCTTCTGTCAAAATGATGGATGGTGACAGTTAGTTTGATTGTTCGAAGTTCATTTGATAAAGAAAAGGGAGGTATTGGCCTTTGATGTTAACATAAGCTTTGATGTTACAGTTACAAAGTGATGTGACAGTTAGTTTGATCGTTTGAATTTGTTGTTTTGTCGCCGCATCCCCTAAATATCCCTGAGCTTTATCAAGGGCAGCTGTGAAAGTGATAAGAAAAAATTGTGGAAGTTTATCTGTTCTGTAAAAGAATATAAAATAAAACCTCACAGAAAAAGTTTAAAATAAATGTAGAACTATTCACTGAACCAAGCATTTCAGTTTAAATAAAATGGTGAAAGTTTATCTGTTCTTTAAAAGAATATAAAATAAAATCTCACACAAAAAGTTTGAATAAAATTGAGCCACAAACATATTGCAAACAATCCAATGTATGAATGACCTTGCACTGTTTTAAAAAAATTGCGAGCGAGCGTCTATGTATGTGTGTGTGTGTGTGTGTCTTTGTCAAAGCAGGAATTTCCCTCCCTCCGCATTGCTGAGGACCTTGGAAGTTTATCTCACACAGAAGTTGAAAAAGCATTATGTTCATTTAAATGAAATGGTTATAAAATTTACATTTAGTCATTCACAAATATTTGACACTGACTCAAGTTGAAAAACCATGCTGTTCAATTAAAAGTATATAAATTAAACAAAAATAAAATCATCTTACTGTTTCACCATGGTTGAAAAAAACCCACAAGTGTTTCCCCTGAAGTCTTTTCTCTCTGTCACACCAGCGTGTGGCTGGCCTGGTATCTGTTTTTGTGACAAGTTCCTGAGCCCATTGAGAAATATCTTACACAACAGTTGAAAAGCATTGTGTTCCTTTAAAAGTGTATAAATTAAAATATATCAAATATAAAATAAATAGTTTACTAATTTAACTAAAGTTGAAAAGCATGTTGTTCATTTAAAATCTTACTAAATTACTGAAGTTGAAAATCATGCCGTTCATTAAAAAATCTTACTAAATTACTGAAGTTGAAAAGCATTCTGTTCATTTAAAATAAATATTTGACAAATTTACTGTACCAATTATGTTAGATTTTAGATAAAAATAAAATCATCTTACATTTTCACCAGGGTTGAAGTAGCTCCTATCACATAGATGTCCATATTGACCATTTAAAGTTGAAAAGAACCCCAGAGTATTTCTCTCTTTCTCTCTGTCTCACACCAGCATTTGACAGTCAGAGGGCTGTGTTCAGTGATCAGAATGAGACTGTGAATGTTTTGCTAAATTTATTTCATAGTGTATAAGCATTAAAAGTTTGAAATAGTTTCAAACTTATTCAATGAATTCATAAAAAACAAATATGCTATATCGATGGTCTCTGGGGAAAACTTGACTATATTTTTTTATTTATCAGGGTGCATGTAAAGAACTTTGAAATTTGCGGCTCTCACAAGTTATCTCACACATTGTGTGAAATGTTTAATAATTCCTCAAGTAGTGTCTGTGAGAAAATCCCCACATAGGCCTATCTGTAGTGAGAGAGCAACAATGAAGACTTTTCGAATCTGTGATGCCTCAGGCCGAGCCCCATTGAGAGCCTGCTTATAAGCTCCTTCCGATCACCAGCACATCTTCAGAGAAATACGTTACTTTACAATAATGTTAGCTTCAGGATATAGGGTGACAGAGCAGATGAGCCTCTGTGCATCATGTAATGTTAGTCTGCTAACGCCTTTCCAGAGCCAAAGTTTTGTTCGTACTAAATTTATTTCAAAGCATAATCGTAAAAGTTTAAATATGATCTTTTAAAAATGAAAAGATTGTTTAAATGAAATCTTTACAGTTTTAATACATTCATATCTTTTAGAAGATTACTGTAATGATTTTTGTTTAACGGTGACCTAAAGTATAATTGTTATTAATATAGCCATAATGATTTTTGTACTGTAACAGCATATTCTACCCCGTACACCTAAACACGACCATCACAGAAAACTGTATTTTTACATTGTTTTTTACATACTGTTTTGCACTCTCAAACACTAAGTTGGTTGCATAAAATCAAATAAAGTATATAACTCAATGTATAATGACAAAATGTATTCAAACAATTTAACCTTAGTTTTAGCTAAATTAATATATATAAAAATTATATATATATATATATATATATATATATATATATATATATATATATATATATAAATATAAAATATTAAGTTAGTCTGCTTTCCACTGTTTTATTCATATTAAACTCATTTAAAAGCATAATCTTAAAATTTTAAATGAGATCTTTTCAAATTAAAAGACCGTTTAAATCAAATCTGTAAAGTTTTATTCAAATCGTATCTTCTATTTATCTTCTACTTCTGTATGATATAAATGAATTTCATAAATTTAACCTAAGGTATTATTTTTTACTAAACATCGTTTGTACAAAAAATAAAATAATTTTTTTTATAAATCAAGAAATGTGCTTTGGCGTCTTAGATCTTATTTCAAACAGTATTTTTGTCCATGCGACATGAAACATGTTGTCACAATGTTTTTGTTGTTTTAAAAGAAATCCCAGGACTCTACATTGCTCTTATTTAGATTAAGTTTTATCATTTAGAAAAATCACCACACATGTTCAGAGACGCGATGTGCCTCTGTGGTCCATGAGTAATAAGTAAAGTTTGTCTTGAGCGAATATTTAATTTTACTCGTCTTAATTCAAAGCATGATCTTACTTTTTCTATGATCTATTGTACGTATAAGATCATTTTCACTTTTCTTGTATCTCCCAAACTATCCTTTACTGAGAGTATACTATCGGTTATCTACTCAAAATATATGTATAATTTTAAAATGTTAGCCTTTGTTGATGCGACAGGCCACATGAACAGACTTATGAGAGAGCTGATGATACTATAGCGGGAAGCATGCCCTTTGACCTCCTCGATTTTCTAGGCTTTTTGTCAAATACCCTACAACTTAGTCCTTAATGGTACGCTGTGTAGGAATTTCTCCCATCTAGCGGTGATATTGTATTTTGCATTCAAACGCATAGTGCTCTCTAGCGTCTCGCTTTTTCAAATGAGTGTTGCAACTACGGTAGCCGTTATGTGCCAAGAAGCTATGACAACACGTCTTCCAATAGCACTTAATCGAGTTTAACTATACATGTTCTACTGTTATGCTGCCTATATAATGAATTACACAACCACGGAATGAAAAAGCTTGAAATTTAGACCAGGGTTGAAAAGCACCGTTTATAATAAATAGACAAAAGATTGCAAATGATGGTTTTATTTCTATTCAGATAGCTAGCCGATGTCGCTGTTTCACATGTTGGACCGTATCTGTTTTAGGTGAAGACTTTTCTTTGAGAGCCGTCAACATTCAGTGTTTATAGGAATAAATGACCGTTAATAATTTAAGTGATACTATTTCTGTTTGAGAACTAAATTGATACTTTGTTTAGTGCAATCTTCCCTCTATCTATGTTGTGGAATCACACAAAGTATTAACATGCTGCAAGTATTACTTACTTAAGTATTAACGCGAAAAGTAAGCGCATGCTGTTTTACACTTAAACTATTACAACAGAATCACACCTGACTATTGCACTGAGAGACGCATATTCATTAAAGCTCGAGGCTGTTAAACAAAGTTCGGTAAAACCTGCAGATAACATTGCACAAAGTAAATTCTAGTGATCAACTTGCTAAAAAGTAAATACAACATGAGCCATACAGAAAAGCCACTTGTGATCAGTTTTGTAATTGACATTTTATATACAAGTCAATTAGGCCGTTCACATCTTGCTTCTTTTTGTTTTTGTACAGTTTGCAAAAATTATAGTCTCCAAGCGTGGTCAAACATATAGGAATTTATGAAAAACATGAACAGATATTTCTACATGAGATATTTCTTTTAGAACATCTTTCAGCTATGTCTACGAAACATCGACATGAAAGATGAGTATTGCTGTTTTTCTGCTACCTATAAAACTATTATACTTCAAACTCGTCTAGCTATTGCTCATTTCACAGCACAGTCGGTTATTTTTTTCTGCGGGATGATTCATTTTTTATTCCGTCTACACCGATACTTTGACACAAGAGTTTTAGTCAGGGGTCTTTTAGGCCTGATCCAGAAAACAGGCGTTGTGTTTTATGTCTTAATAATTGTTCTTCTTCTTTTTTATGAAAACATGTGATAAGCAGTTTTGGCCTCATCAGCAGACGAAATGTTTTAACATATCGTAAATTTCAATTGTTAGATAAATTATATCCAACTATCAGCAGTTATATGTGAAACACGCTCAGTCGCATTAGAGTTGGATTCGTGTTTATATTGAACATTGTTATTGAACCGCATGTTTAACAGTGCTAGTGTTCTTAAATTGTTTACCACGGTTTCATTTTTAACAACACTATCGCAACACTTATCGTATTGCCGGGTGTGATCGTAATGTTTTGTATGGTGTCTTCTTTACACTTTCACCCCATGGATATCTGTTTCCTACAGTTAGCTGTAGTGAACTCTAGGTCTTCTCTTTGTTCATATACGACAGTATGCACATGAATTGGCTTGATTTAATAAAATTATGGTTTAAACCACATTATTTTATTATACCATTTTTAAATAGCGCTTAAATTTATATTTTATATTTTAACCCTTTATGCGAATATAGAATAGGCCTACCGCACAAGGATCTCTGAAATATTTTTTTCGTGTAAAACATCTATGTAGATCTATCTATGTTTTTAAAAATACAAAGACATCTTTCTACCAGCGACCCTCAAAATCTGGGCATACAACAAAACACAGTGCATCTGTGTACAATGATTGATCAGAAAATTACTTTTCTCGCTTTGTTTGAAGAAACATTTTAATCAGCTGGTGCTTGATAACTATTAAACAACCCTCAATTCGGTAATGATGCGATATTGATATCACGTTTTAATTTCAACTCAATGCGCTAAAGTTCTATAACTGAACTTTAACGTCTTCATATTTGGTAAAAGTTAACTTAAAGCCTTACTTTCTAAACGCTTTTTACGGAACTTGTTGCGAACATTCACTCATCCATATGTTTAAAACAATATATATATTGGTGTAATTAATAGAATTCCTGAAGACAACTGATCCGAAACCTCTTATCACTCAGTCGAACTCCATTATCCTTTAAGACTGCGTCTTTTAAACGTTTTTAACCGCCTAAAGACCCAGGGTTAGACGGTCTATAATAAGCTTTTTCATAAGCTCCGACATGTTATCGTTTCGACCTCTGTAAAAGAAATAACACACACATGCATAGTGGTTCAACCTTTTTATTAAAATGACACATCTAATATTACTATCAGTAAAAACAGGATAGATAATGACTACATGTTATAAGTAATATAATAAAAGAATTAATTAAATAAATAATGGTCGTACAAAACTCTAAATGATATAACGACGTTAGAGGCTAGTGAAAAAAGGGGTAACAATAACATCATTGATAGTCTAACCAGTAGATGAAATTTCTGCATGCCATCATGTTACGATCTATGATGTAATTGACAAACATTTCGATAACTCTGGACGTGTCATCCTCGTCATTGTCTTTTAGTTTTGGTATCATTAGCTTACATACATCGGCCACATACGTACACATACAGAGTACATCGGGGATTTCAAACTCACAGCTGCATTCAAGCATCATAACTAGAGCATCTTTTACCAGTAGGCCTACAGACGGCGGCTCAATACCGTTGACACATATGTTTGATAATTCACCCCAAGAATTAGGCGTACCTCTTATCAGTCTCATATGTTTCTTGAGATTTCTTACACGCTTGGTTTCAACATTAACGTCGTCATAATCATCATCATCATCATCATCATCATCATCATCCGATTCACTTGAATACTCGATGACTCTTTCCATTAATGAAATCAGTTGGGTTCTGTAATGTCCTTTAAACATGAATTCCATGTAACTCTTTCGGCTAAAGGCAGCAGCCATGCTGGTGGGGGTTTGGTCACTCTCCATTCACGATTGAGAAACCTCGCCAGAGGTCGACGACGTCGGAGACGATCTCCTTGCTGGATTTGTCCAAAAGCTCGTCTCTGATTTCTTGTAGTTTAATAGCCCCGAGTGTTCCTTGAATAGTCTCAGGCTGTGATTTTAACCCGCACCTGTTTAGGACAAATGCTATGATGAGTCATAGAAGACTAGTTTGCGGTAGGTTCAAACAAACAGGAATGTCAAAGCAAGCTTTAGCAGGCCATGTAACAACCAAATGTTCCTTCAACTTCTGATCAATGAGATGTAGCAGTAGACCCAACAGTCAGCGTTTTTACGATTTTGAATCCATTTGAAGCAACCGTCTGTAGCGTCGAAACCAGGTTTAGCAGCGTTACCACCACACACACAAACAGTTAGGAGAAACCGGCTTGCGTGCGATAACTGAGGCTGGGCTCTGTGTAGAGTTTATCAGGACAACTGATAGTGCTCACCCGCCCGTAGTAGGAGTTGTATAGGGGTGTCATCATCATGACGTCGTAAACCGCCACGTAGGATTAAAGCCTCATTGAATCATAAGTCATGGAGAAGTTATGCATATACCGCCAGAGAGAATTCTATTAATTACACCAAAATATATATTGTTTTAAACATATGGATGAGTGAATGTTCGCAACAAGTTCCGTAAAAAGTGTTTAGAAAGTAAGGCTTTAAGTTAACTTTTACCAAATATGAAGACGTTAAAGTTCAGTTATAGACCTTTAGCGCATTGAGTTGAAATTAAAACGTGATATCAATATCGCATCATTACCGAATTGAGGGTTGTTTAATAGTTATCAAGCACCAGCTGATTAAAATGTTTCTTCAAACAAAGCGACAAAAGTAATTTTCTGATCAATCATTGTACACGGATGCACTGTGTTTTGTTGTATGCCCAGATTTTGAGGGTCGCTGGTAGAAAGATGTCTTTGTATTTTTAAAAACATAGATAGATCTACATAGATGTTTTACACGAAAAAAATATTTCAGAGATCCTTGTGCGGTAGGCCTATTCTATATTCGCATAAAGGGTTAAAATATAAAATATACATTTAAGCGCTATTTAAAAATGGTATAATAAAATAATGTGGTTTAAACCATAATTTTATTAAATCAAGCCAATTCATGTGCATACTGTCGTATATGAACAAAGAGAAGACCTAGAGTTCACTACAGCTAACTGTAGGAAACAGATATCCATGGGGTGAAAGTGTAAAGAAGACACCATACAAAACATTACGATCACACCCGGCAATACGATAAGTGTTGCGATAGTGTTGTTAAAAATGAAACCGTGGTAAACAATTTAAGAACACTAGCACTGTTAAACATGCGGTTCAATAACAATGTTCAATATAAACACGAATCCAACTCTAATGCGACTGAGCGTGTTTCACATATAACTGCTGATAGTTGGATATAATTTATCTAACAATTGAAATTTACGATATGTTAAAACATTTCGTCTGCTGATGAGGCCAAAACTGCTTATCATATGTTTTCATAAAAAAGAAGAAGAACAATTATTAAGACATAAAACACAACGCCTGTTTTCTGGATCAGGCCTAAAAGACCCCTGACTAAAACTCTTGTGTCAAAGTATCGGTGTAGACGGAATAAAAAATGAATCATCCCGCCTTTCACGTAAAAATGTCAACGGTAGGCCCTAATTCATTAGCTTAACCGTTGTTTAGCCACGTAGAAAAAAATAACCGACTGTGCTGTGAAATGAGCAATAGCTAGACGAGTTTGAAGTATAATAGTTTTATAGGTAGCAGAAAAACAGCAATACTCATCTTTCATGTCGATGTTTCGTAGACATAGCTGAAAGATGTTCTAAAAGAAATATCTCATGTAGAAATATCTGTTCATGTTTTTCATAAATTCCTATATGTTTGACCACGCTCGGAGACTATAATTTTTGCAAACTGTACAAAAACAAAAAGAAGCAAGATGTGAACGGCCTAATTGACTTGTATATAAAATGTCAATTACAAAACTGATCACAAGTGGCTTTTCTGTATGGCTCATGTTGTATTTACTTTTTAGCAAGTTGATCACTAGAATTTACTTTGTGCAATGTTATCTGCAGGTTTTACCGAACTTTGTTTAACAGCCTCGAGCTTTAATGAATATGCGTCTCTCAGTGCAATAGTCAGGTGTGATTCTGTTGTAATAGTTTAAGTGTAAAACAGCATGCGCTTACTTTTCGCGTTAATACTTAAGTAAGTAATACTTGCAGCATGTTAATACTTTGTGTGATTCCACAACATAGATAGAGGGAAGGTTGCACTAAACAAAGTATCAATTTAGTTCTCAAACAGAAATAGTATCACTTAAATTATTAACGGTCATTTATTCCTATAAACACTGAATGTTGACGGCTCTCAAAGAAAAGTCTTCACCTAAAACACATACGGTCCAACATGTGAAACAGCGACATCGGCTAGCTATCTGAATAGAAATAAAACCATCATTTGCAATCTTTTGTCTATTTATTATAAACGGTGCTTTTCAACCCTGGTCTAAATTACAAGCTTTTTCATTCCGTGGTTGTGTAATTCATTATATAGGCAGCATAACAGTAGAACATGTATAGTTAAACTCGATGAAGTGCTATTGGAAGACGTGTTGTCATAGCTTCTTGGCACATAACGGCTACCGTAGTTGCAACACTCATTTGAAAAAGCGAGACGCTAGAGAGCACTATGCGTTTGAATGCAAAATACAATATCACCGCTAGATGGGAGAAATTCCTACACAGCGTACCATTAAGGACTAAGTTGTAGGGTATTTGACAAAAAGCCTAGAAAATCGAGGAGGTCAAAGGGCATGCTTCCCGCTATAGTATCATCAGCTCTCTCATAAGTCTGTTCATGTGGCCTGTCGCATCAACAAAGGCTAACATTTTAAAATTCTACATATATTTTGAGTAGATAACCGATAGTATACTCTCAGTAAAGGATAGTTTGGGAGATACAAGAAAAGTGAAAATGATCTTATACGTACAATAGATCATAGAAAAAGTAAGATCATGCTTTGAATTAAGACGAGTAAAATTAAATATTCGCTCAAGACAAACTTTACTTATTACTCATGGACCACAGAGGCACATCGCGTCTCTGAACATGTGTGGTGATTTTTCTAAATGATACAACTTAATCTAAATAAGAGCAATGTAGAGTCCTGGGATTTCTTTTAAAACAACAAAAACATTGTGACAACATGTTTCATGTCGCATGGACAAAAATACTGTTTGAAATAAGATCTAAGACGCCAAAGCACATTTCTTGATTTATAAAAAAATTTATTTTATTTTTTGAACAAACGATGTTTAGTAAAAAATAATACCTTAGGTTAAATTTATGAAATTCATTTATATCATACAGAAGTAGAAGATAAATAGAAGATACGATTTTAATAAAACTTTACAGATTTGATTTAAACGGTCTTTTAATTTGAAAAGATCTCATTTAAAATTTTAAGATTATGCTTTTAAATGAGTTTAATATGAATAAAACAGTGGAAAGCAGACTAACTTAATATTTTATATTTATATATATATATATATATATATATATATATATATATATATATATATATATATATATATATATATATATATATATATATATATAATTTTTATATATATTAATTTAGCTAAAACTAAGGTTAAATTGTTTGAATACATTTTGTCATTATACATTGAGTTATATACTTTATTTGATTTTATGCAACCAACTTAGTGTTTGAGAGTGCAAAACAGTATGTAAAAAACAATGTAAAAATACAGTTTTCTGTGATGGTCGTGTTTAGGTGTACGGGGTAGAATATGCTGTTACAGTACAAAAATCATTATGGCTATATTAATAACAATTATACTTTAGGTCACCGTTAAACAAAAATCATTACAGTAATCTTCTAAAAGATATGAATGTATTAAAACTGTAAAGATTTCATTTAAACAATCTTTTCATTTTTAAAAGATCATATTTAAACTTTTACGATTATGCTTTGAAATAAATTTAGTACGAACAAAACTTTGGCTCTGGAAAGGCGTTAGCAGACTAACATTACATGATGCACAGAGGCTCATCTGCTCTGTCACCCTATATCCTGAAGCTAACATTATTGTAAAGTAACGTATTTCTCTGAAGATGTGCTGGTGATCGGAAGGAGCTTATAAGCAGGCTATCAATGGGGCTCGGCCTGAGGCATCACAGATTCGAAAAGTCTTCATTGTTGCTCTCTCACTACAGATAGGCCTATGTGGGGATTTTCTCACAGATACTACTTGAGGAATTATTAAACATTTCACACAATGTGTGAGATAACTTGTGAGAGCCGCAAATTTCAAAGTTCTTTACATGCACCCTGATAAATAAAAAAATATAGTCAAGTTTTCCCCAGAGACCATCGATATAGCATATTTGTTTTTTATGAATTCATTGAATAAGTTTGAAACTATTTCAAACTTTTAATGCTTATACACTATGAAATAAATTTAGCAAAACATTCACAGTCTCATTCTGATCACTGAACACAGCCCTCTGACTGTCAAATGCTGGTGTGAGACAGAGAGAAAGAGAGAAATACTCTGGGGTTCTTTTCAACTTTAAATGGTCAATATGGACATCTATGTGATAGGAGCTACTTCAACCCTGGTGAAAATGTAAGATGATTTTATTTTTATCTAAAATCTAACATAATTGGTACAGTAAATTTGTCAAATATTTATTTTAAATGAACAGAATGCTTTTCAACTTCAGTAATTTAGTAAGATTTTTTAATGAACGGCATGATTTTCAACTTCAGTAATTTAGTAAGATTTTAAATGAACAACATGCTTTTCAACTTTAGTTAAATTAGTAAACTATTTATTTTATATATGATATATTTTAATTTATACACTTTTAAAGGAACACAATGCTTTTCAACTGTTGTGTAAGATATTTCTCAATGGGCTCAGGAACTTGTCACAAAAACAGATACCAGGCCAGCCACACGCTGGTGTGACAGAGAGAAAAGACTTCAGGGGAAACACTTGTGGGTTTTTTTCAACCATGGTGAAACATTAAGATGATTTTATTTTTGTTTAATTTATATACTTTTAATTGAACAGCATGGTTTTTCGACTTGAGTCAGTGTCAAATATTTGTGAATGACTAAATGTAAATTTTATAACCATTTCATTTAAATGAACATAATGCTTTTTCAACTTCTGTGTGAGATAAACTTCCAAGGTCCTCAGCAATGCGGAGGGAGGGAAATTCCTGCTTTGACAAAGACACACACACACACACACACACACACACATACATAGACGCTCGCTCGCAATGTCTTTAAAACAGTGCAAGGTCATTCATACATTGGATTGTTTGCAATATGTTTGTGGCTCAATTTTATTCAAACTTTTTGTGTGAGATTTTATTTTATATTCTTTTAAAGAACAGATAAACTTGCACCATTTTATTTAAACTGAAATGCTTGGTTCAGTGAATAGTTCTACATTTATTTTAAACTTTTTCTGTGAGGTTTTATTTTATATTCTTTTACAGAACAGATAAACTTCCACAATTCTTTCTTATCACTTTCACAGCTGCCCTTGATAAAGCTCAGGGATATTTAGGGGATGCGACGACAAAACAACAAGTTCAAACGATCAAACTAACTGTCACATCACTTTGTAACTGTAACATCAAAGCTTATGTTAACATCAAAGGCCAATACCTCCCTTTTCTTTATCAAATGAACTTCGAACAATCAAACTAACTGTCACCATCCATCATTTTGACAGAAGCTGTAACCGCAAGGGGCGGAACTAGATCAAAGGTCATCATCCATCATTTTGACAGAAGCTGTAACCGGATGGGGCGGAACTAGGTCAAAGGTAACAGGAAGGGGTGGAACTAGGTCAAAGGTAACAGGAAGGGGCGGGACTGGAAGGGGCAGGACAGGAAGGGGGAACCGGAAGGGGCGGGGCTAGGTCAAAGGCCACCATCAATCATTTTGACAGTTGCCATAGGCTATTAACTACTCACCAGGCACTGTTTGTGCAAATGAGTGGCCGGATCGCATTAAGGATTTTCTGTTAGAAAGATGTCCTGTTAGAACGGTGTCGTGTTAGCGGCCCCTAAGTTAATAACTAATGATCGTTGCGACGGAAGTGAATCAATCAAAACTAATTTTAGCTAGACAATAACTAGATAATCTAGATCTGCTGTGAAGCCAAAACAATCTCTGTTACTTTAATTTCCTATTATCACTGTAAAGCTGCTTTGAGTCTCTCAATAGTGTTCGGCAGCAGAGTCTCTACTAATAGCGAAACTGAGTTTATCTTCTCCAAGAACAGCACCAACCTCGCTAGTGAGAAATGCTAGTGAGCTAACAACACGTTTCTGTGTGAGTTTGTCCATATTGTATTGTTTACTATATTTATTTGCTTGGTCAGTGTCACTGTGGGTTTGGGTTATTTTGCTGTTGTAGGCTGTAAGCACCTTTGAAATAACTGAAATCATGTGGTGAAGTGATATCGAACTGTAATGCGGTCAAGACCCGCCTGGAACTACTTTAGCTGTGTTTTTCTTTGAAAAACGTATTTTTCTTTGTCAGCCAACCAGATTATTCAGATTAAGTATTCAACAGCCCCATAGTATAAATATAAATAATTCATAAAGATTTCAGTATGTATAGTCAGTAATTTTGTTAATTATTTATAATTGAAGACCGATAATTCATCATGGTCACACATTGACCTTTGTACCATATAAAGCAATGCTTGAACAGATGTTAGTTTAACAGTTGTTCAGCAATAGTTCCTGTTTGTCCTGTTCAATATTAACACTGGGAGCGGAGAAAAACTGGTGATAAGAGAAAAACTAAACGTACAGGTCAAGGGAATTATTCACTCATGCCTCTCTCAGCCAAAAGAAAAAGAAGCAATTAACTTTTGTGTCAGAGGATCTGTGTTCATGTTAACTTCACATGTTAAGTGTTCATTGTATATGTGTTGTCCCCTTTTTTCAAAGTTAACAAGTTACAGCAGTAAAACCACTTCCTTGATTCTCCTCATCTCCACCCAAGTCTATTTATCTTGAGGTTTTAGTTGCCTCCAAACCTGCTTATTTTCCACAGCATTCTTGTACTAGTAAAATTACGTTTATTGACACCACTAACTTTTCATATTATGCTAATAAATATTGAACTAAGAACCCTTTGGACTGACACATTTCTCACCATGTGTTTATTGTGAGCATTAATATAGGCCTGACCTTTGCCTCATAGAGACGGTTTAAGAACTGTCAATGTAATAAAGGCATAAACTGGTTTGCACATTAGAAAACATTGCATAGACCATTACTTGACAGTAAAGCTGGTTATGCTTGGAATGACAACTTTTAACACTTTTTTTGGGGGGTCAAATTATAAAAATAAAGGAAGAGACGAATAAAGAAAAATAGTTTAATTTTCTACTACATACATATTGCTCAGCTTGCTCATAGAATGTAAAGGGCCGTTCACACAGAAGAGGAGTCAGACAGATTGTTTCAGCTAGTCTTTCCCATGGTTGCTAATGTTGCTCAACACTGCTCATCTTTCATGGGCTAAGACAAAAGCACCCCAGTGACACCCGGGATCCACTGCAAAAAGAGATTGCTAAATGTCATTGCGTTAACTTTCTGCTAATTAATTACCTTACTTTGAACTGAGAAGACACTTTGACAGCCAGACTATTTAAAGATATGAGTGACACACTTAGGCTACTCTTTGAATTGTTTATACATTTAATACATTTTTGAAATTGTATGTTAGTGGCTGAGTTTGTTTTTGTCCAACTAACAGAATTTTACCTGTGTTATAGGATAAGAATAAGGAAGCATAAGATCTTCCTGTTGTGCTTACTGGGGATTTGTGTCGTTTCCTCCCTTCATTACTTCAAAGCCCTGCAAAATATTTCACTGCTGCAAGAGCTCTCGTCTTCCTCCACCCATCTAAATAACCTGAAGATATTCAGAGGGATCTTCTGGAGTTTTCCGGCTACTGACTTCCACTCCCAACAAGACATCTACAGACACAGTCACCTGAAGGTAGAGGCGATGAGGGTGAAAGAAGTTTTAATCTGAGGTCTTCTACCTGACCTGTCCATTATCTCATGTCAGAGTATAACTGTTTCCTCATGTAGCTTATTGAACCTGGTTTAGTACTGACTCGAAGAGTATTTATAAATAGAGCAGGTTATTTTGTGGTTGGCATAAAAGTTACTGGTTGGGTCACATGGTCTCATCTACAGACTTCAGCTTAATATATACAGTATATACAGTCATGTGAAAAAGAAAGTAGGCTACAACCTTTTGTATTGTTTTACGTATCAGGACATAACATCATAAAATCATCTGGTCCTTGGGAGGTCTTAAAATTAGGTAAATACAGCCTCAGGCGAAAAACAACACATGACATATTACACCGTGTCAATATTTATTTAACAAAAACAAGGCCAAAATAGAGAAGCCATGCGTGACAAACTGAGTACCCCCTTACTGCTTCCATAGGAGGGTAAGTCGCCGCCAGCGCTGCTAATCAAATTCCTTTGATTAATTGATCATCAGCAAGTGTGATCAAGTTTTGTCAGTTTGCTGGTCTGGACCGGGTCAGACCTCAACCCGATTGAAATTAAAGAAACCTTCAGAGAGCTGTGCATCAACAAATGCCCACAAACCTCAATGAACTGAAGCAACGTTGTAAAGAAGAGCGGGCCAAAATTCCTCGCCAGCGATGTGAGAGACTGATAAAGTCATATAGAAAATGATTGCTGCCAAAGATAGCTCGAAGCAATTAAATCATAGGGCATTTTTTTGTTAAATAAATAATGACAAGTGTCATGTGTTGTTGTTCATCTAAGGTTGTATTTACCTAATTTTAAGAGTTGATATTGACATATATATATATACAGATTAGCTAACAATACTGAATGTCACAGCTCTCAAGAATGTCACTTGACTACAAATGTATTAAACTGTATTTCTAATAATAATCTTCTTTTCCTCCAAACAGACTCAGTATGACTCAAATGGGATTCTGCCAGATCCTCCAGGTGGGAAACTTCATGAACGTACCTTTGTACTCCATGATGATTCCACACCCTTTTTCATCCACACCAAATCCGGAGCTGTGTGCTTCCGTGAGGGTACGGATATGGCCGCCTCTGCTTCTCACCGCAGGTTACTGCAACATAACTCCAAAGACGACACAATCAACCCAGGCAAGAAGGTGGTTCAGTGTCCCTGTCGGCAGGCTTGGCACGGCCCTCACTGTGGCATACCTACAATTGTGTATCACTCCAATCTCCCGTCCAAATCAAAAGTAAAACCCAGAAAAATTCCACGTCGAGTCATCAATGCCATCAACGTCAACCATGAGTTTGACCTACTACATGCTCGATTTCACGAACTTGCAGACGTTGTGGACGTGTTTTTGGTTTGCGAATCCAACTTCACCGCGTACGGTGACACAAGACCTCTTTATTTCCAGCACCTGCTCCTAAACGGAACGTTTGATTACATTAAGCACAAGATTCTGTACGTCTTCCTTGACCACTTTCCAGTGGGCGGCCGTGAGGATGGCTGGGTCATGGATGATTACCTGCGCACATACTTGACCAAAAATGGAATGTCAAGGATTGAGGGCCTCAAAGCGGACGATGTTTTCATCATCGATGATGCAGATGAAATTCCTGCTCGAGATGGAATCCTTTTCCTCAAACTCTACGACGGCTGGACGGAACCGGTTGGGATACACATGCGCAAATCCCTATATGGATTTTATTGGAGGCAGTTCGGAACGCTAAACATCTTATCTGCTTGCACGGCAGCTATGCTCTTTAAGGTTTACAAGGGTGATGGGATTCTCCTTCGCCGCCGATCCTATTATTCCATGTCGGGATTCCGGGAATATGAGAACTCCACGGGACGCATTCTAGTACCGTGGGCCATCGGAAGCCCCGTTCACTATGCTGGATGGCACTGCTCTTGGTGTTTCAAACCAGAAGGGATTTATTACAAGCTCATATCAGCTCAGAATGGAGACTTCCCACGTTGGGGCGATTACGGGGATAAACGGAATATAAGTTATATTAAAGGGTTAATACGTCAAGGGGGTTGGTTTGATGGGTCTGTACCAAACTACCCACCCACAAACCCCAAAGAGCTTATGTACGCTCCCAAATACCTCCTGGATAACTATAATAAATATCGCTACCTGCTGGAGAACCTATTTGCCAAAGAGAAACGTTAAGAGAAACGGATCTATTTCAAATGGGCATCTACTAAATTAACCTGATGGTTTCTGTATTCTAATGTTTTTGTATTCATAATGGAGACCTAGAGAGAGTGTTACAGTCATATCGGGACTGCGGTAAAAATTGCCTAAGTGCATTAGTTGCATTGATGCTTTGATTCTTCAGATAAGTCATCACTATTCTCTCTTCTCTCCAGTAAAAATATCATCCTTTAAAATCAGTATGAAGTCAAAATGGACACATATTTTTTTTTTTTTATGGAATATTGCTATATTTATCCATGCAAATCAATGTTATTTTTAAATTAATATGCTCTCATAATCTTGAATCAAAATAACTTTCCCTCCCTCTTGCAGCTCATCTCTTCTCTTATGATGTGTTCACTGGCGTGAGGGCGGGAGAACCTGTCACTCATATGACATAGCAAACCACAACCATCCAATCAATTCCCCATGGACAAAATCAAGTCGCTCCCTACATTTTTTTTTTTTTTTGGTGTTGTTGTTCGAGAAGCCATTTCACTCGGATATAACCTATTGGTCACAATAGGCAGAAAATACTATTACAACTTTCCTTTCATGCCGACTTTAAACAAGATAAATAATATAAAAGCAATAGTAATATAAAATATATTTTTATTTATACAAAATAATAATATGTAAATACTTGTTTTCAGAGAATAAATCTTAAAATTAATTTTTAATGTTCTTTCTTACCTCGTTGACAAATTTCTAATTTTAAAATTGGATGGATTTGTGCTTAAAACAATTTAAAAAAATCTTACTTCAAGTTTCATATGGGGGGAAAGCATTTTCTTACGAAGTTTGTAAAATGGTCTTGTTTGTACAAGATGATTAAAAAAATTTCTTAATGAGTATTGTTTAGATTTCTAATTATTTTTACACTTTAAATGCCACATCTGCAATGCCACTTTCATGTCCACTGAACTATAATGGCCCCATCACAGTCTGTAAGATCTTGCTGATGGCTTGAGTTTCAAGGCTTTTTCAGGGTCTGTCACGCTCTGTAGGCTTGGATACAGTTAAGCATTAGCTGTCAGTATCACTGATGTGAATCTTGTGGATTGTGCTTTGAAACCGGAACTCCTGTCAGGATCTGAGTTTGCCGTGTCAGCAAAGTTAGCAGCAACAGGAAAGAAATTATGAGATAACAAACATAAGTAGCCAAGACAAATATGGAAAGTTTTAGCATGGCATTAAAAATGGCATTCAAACCTTGAGGTTCAAAATGAAGAGAATTCAATTGTTCATGCGTGTGAATTCAATTATTAGTTCGAACCGAACCCATGACCTTAGTGTAGTTAGCACCGTGCTCTACTGTTTGAGTGAGGAATTCTTTTACAAGTTAACTTTAACTTTGCCAGTTAAAATGATATTGCATTAAACCAAACATTTAAAGTACACTGTTTAATTTAAATGCAGCTATATTTTACGTGTTAACTTTAATAATTGGCCTCATCCATTCCTCTGTGCCTTAACTATTTTCCCGACATTGACGTCATTTTCCGGGTTTCCGTGTATTCACGGTTTTACGGTAGAGGGCGCTATTACGCATCTTCTGAGAATGTATCTCTTGATCAGAACACGTGGAAGATGCTCAAACACACGATTATCATATGTAATCATTTGCATATGTAAAATAACGTGATCACAAACATTACAGGGCATATAAATCAAAACGGTCTAACATTATACTGAATAAAATGTAGACCCAAGACGGGCTATAGAGAGCCTAAGTCCCTCCCCTTCCGGTGGACCACCATGGGACCTTATTTCGGAAAAATATAGTCGAGAGACAACAAATATTTGGATACCGTTATAATCGTAACGTTACACCGTCATGTCTGTGTGTTTTGTACCAGACTGCACACATACGAGCTTGGTGACGTACATAGTGCGAGACGAGAGGTGTAGTTCATTGAGCGATTTTCACATAAAACTAAATGTTACTCTTCTGTTTTATGACAAACTGTGACTTTTTTTACTTTCATAATTATCTTTTAAATTGACAAACATCATATGTGTAATTCAGGGCACAGTTCAGGCGGAATAAAAAGATAAGTTGTCTCTCGCCATTGACTACCATACATATTTTTTCCGAAATAAGGTCCCATGAGTCAGAACATAGATAACTAGCTGGCTAGATAATTACAGCATTTAGAAGAGAATGATGTGAAATTTTGGCGTCGTTGTTTTAAATTTACTGCCAGTGCCAAGGTAATAGGCTATTCATTTTTTTAGAAATGAAAATATAAAAACTTTAGATTTGCCATGTTGATTGTGAAAACGCGTCATCACAGTAAACCTTGTTTATTGAACTTAAAATCAAACTCGTAACCCTTTTGCGCAAAATTTGCCCGGCTGACATATCATAGCATCAGCACTCTTGTTCCTGCTTCATTTTTGCTTTTATTTCAGGTAGAAATCTTGCTAAGTTGACGAGGTTTAGAAATAATGCGGAACTGTCACTGGCTCTAGTAACTCAGGTGTGTTGCTTTCTATGGGACCAGAGCAGTGCGTTAACCCGGAGGCAGTGAGCCGAAGTCGAATCTGAGCTGCTTTGTCTTTTTCCCCTTCCTACGTGACAGAGGATGCAACCTTGTGTAACTAAAATGCTGGTTATTGTGAGAGACTTTTGCCAGTATTTAGAAAGGCAGAAGAGAGCAGTTTCTCAGATCTGCACACTCTGAATACATTGGTAAATCTCTTAACAACACCAGCCTGCTTAAGAGGATCAATTTACAAGAGTTCATTTCTATTGTTTATTTACAGAGGGCCTACTCGTTAGGACAATGGCCAAACATAGTAGTGTGGAAAGAGAAGTTGGTAACTACATCGTTTTTTGTTTTGTTTTGTTTTTTAATGTAGGCCTATTGTGATCACATACGCTACTTGGAATATTTTGTTAAACATTTCCTATTATATGATGATACACATGTATGAGAATTCGACTGTTTCTTTTACATTATATAATGTCATCTGATTTGTGTGACAGTAACATGAGATGTTTTTGCAGTGCCAACATTTTAAACGATTGTACTTCCTGTAGATAAATTAGAAGCCATAATCCGTACTATTGAATAACGACCAGTGTGGTTGTTTTTCCTGTTCAACACATACAGTAGTTTCATGAGTCAAATGTTAACACACTGGATTATGCTCTACTGCAGTCATCGTTTAATGATTGCTGTGCAATTACTGATATTTCAGATTGTATTTAATGAAATGAGACTATTTTTCATATGTCTGTTGCACAGGAATGTTGGAAATAATTTGGATAGTTTTTCTCAGTAATGTTGATAGCTCTTGAGTCGAATTCAGAGAAGTTTATAGTAGCTTTTACAATTGATCATTTGTGTAGGAAGTGAATTTTTTGTATGGAATATGTATTTAAGATAAATAAAATCACACTTTTTCTTCTTTGTAAATCATGTTTTAAGTGACCAATATGACGTCTCCTTTATTGTGATCGTAATGACATGCGTTATTCCCATTCACCACTAGAGGGCGTGGGAACAGCAGCATTTTTCCTCTGTACAATGGCTGACATTGAACCAGGGTTAAATGAATAACACTATATTTTGAAATCTTTAGATATTTTTTTTAACCCTAATGTATTTTTGTCTCGAGGCTGAAACGTTCCAGCTTCTGCATAGCAAGAAAAAAAGAAACAACAAGAAGACTTCCATTCATGACTTATCAAGTAGACATTGATGAAATTAACCCTTTATTGTGTCATTTAAAATCATCAATAAAAAAAAATGCTTGATATCCATACAGTACATTAACATAAAGCACCACTGAGATGTAAATATACAAACCAAAGCCTTTTTAAAATCACTGTCAAGTATGTCATTTATAGCACCTGATGTGTTCAAAATACAAATAATTTTTAACACCTGATTCCTTAGGCAACAATTGTGTTGTGTTTTACTTTTCCTCAGCTCCATTTCTTTACTTAATCATCTCAGAATAAATACATTCCTGAGATCCGAATTCTGTAGTCCGGATTAAGATACTAAACCGACAACCAGCTTGTATCGAAGACTCTTTTAAGTCATGTGTTGGGCAGAGATCTGTACCTTGTGGTTACAGAACATTTAATCTTGCTCTCCCTCTCTATATTTCTATGATCTGAGTCTCTCTCAAGTGGATTCTTGCTACTGAAATAGGAAAGCCACATACATCCTGTTTAACATCAACTAAAAGCCCCCCTCCTTCCAATAAACAGAGCCAGCCACCGACACACATACTCAAAGCTGACTTTCTCACGGCTCTCTGCCCATTTAAAACTGGCAAATGACTTGTTTATGATGGCGTTTTCTTGAAATACACTACCGTTCAAAAGTCTGGGGTCAGTTAATATAAGCCAACTACATTGGTTACGGTTAGGTTAAGCATATTAGAATGATTTCTGAAAGATCATGTGACAATGAAGACTGGAGTAATGATGCTGAAAATTCAGCTTTGATCATAGGAATAAATTACATTTTAAAATATATTAGAAAACAGTCATTTTAAAGAGACTTCTTTCAAAAAAAGATCTAAAAAACCAACCTCACGCTTTTGAACAGTAGTGTATATTAGACCACCGCCCCCACCAACCAAAAAAAAAAACTTAAAACTTTGAGTTTTTAGGTTCTTTTAACTTGGGAAAGTAAGCAATGACTTAGCAACCATCTACAAAACCCTCGCAACCACACAGCAATCCACTAAACACCACCCAGAACATACAGCAACCTCATGCTTCAATGTGATGAACTTGTTCTGTTACGACTCCAGTTGCCTGTTAATGTCTGTTAAAGGTCAGAAAGGGCCAGCAACAGGATCAAATAGTCAGTCAGACCATGTAAACATCCTTTCACAACTAACATAAATCGGTTTCCATTTTCCAGACGCTGCTGATAAATCTTAGGAAGACCCTGCCTGATTTGAAAAAGTCCAAACACAGATCTAAATATCTGGACTACAACGGTGGTCCTCAACTGGTTTTGCTTCAGATTTTAACGGTTTATTATCCAGTAGTTAACAGAACTGTCCCTAAAATCTAACATTTGTATTAATATTCCCATGAAGCATTTCTATGGTTTGATGCTCCTGACAGCCAATAATTCAAAATTCAAAAATTTGGTAATACATTTTTTTCTTTGCATAAATGTGTTTTTGAAGATAACATTGCACAACCTGCCCGTGTGGGCATCCGTCTAATTTGACACCAAATTACTGTATAGTTTGGACGCACAGATTTTGACAACAACACCAAAAGATATGGGAAGTGTTTTCCCCTCCTTTTTTAGATACAGATGTTTACATGATCAGTTTAATTTTTCATTTGTATTTAGCATTGTTATTCCATCAGAACAGACCAACCAGTTGAGAATCGTTTGACTTCAATTTGGACACAGTTACTGGTTTTCTTCATACAAGACTTATGTGGAAGTATGAAAAGCAGATTTCTCTGCACTGCATTTGGGGGGTTTCGTTTAAACTACAGGTATCTAATATGAAATGGTTAGATGCTTTTCAGTTTTGTCAAGTTGCTTCACCGCTCAAGCATCTTGTCCTTCCCGCCGTCGTTTCTGGTCTCACTCAGTCTCAGGTTTGATGAGGTATCCATTAAAGGTGATGTAAATGTCCACGTCGTCGCTGTAGATGGCGTTCTCACGCTCCCGCTTGTAAAGTCGGACCCAGACCTCGTCGCCCTCTTGTAGAGAAAGCATGACGCTCTGGCTCTGCATTATGGAGCGGTCGCTGGGCTGAGCGTAAACGATGGCCCTCTCGCTGTCGTTCTGCATGATGTGCAGGTACGTCTCCTTGAAGTTCCACGTGTGGATGTTCACATTGAAGAAGTAGATTCCCGGTATGTGGCAACGGTATTTCCCAGCAAACATGTCAAAGTGTTCGGGGGCGTTGACAAAGATGGTGTCAAAGATCAGGGCCTGGTAGTTGTCAACGCTGTGAAGGGACTTCCGTCGGCCGACTGAGAAAGCAGAATGCTGAGACTTGCAGGCGTCACCTGGGGCTCCGGCTTGTCCCTTATCTCCTTGAAGGCCTTCAGACCCCCGTGGTCCCGGGGAACCCTCAATCCCAGGCTTCCCAGGAGTGCCCCTTTCTCCACGGTCACCCTTGTCACCTTGAAAAGATGTCAGAAAAGTCAGAAAGAAGCAGAAAGAAAAAGAGCTAGAAGCCTAATGGAAACTAAATCATGTATTAGGCTATAATTCAGGTGGACATTAGAAACATTTTTACAGTTTTTAACCTGTATCATATTTGATAAACTAATTTTTAAGGCCTCTAAATTATCAACATGATCAAAACTTTGCTTTTTATACACAATCTACTACATGCCTATTATGTTTTTTAGCAAGTAAAAGGCCTTTTAGTATAATTTTAAAAACGTCCCCTTCAGGTCATGACACATGTATTTTTTCAGTGAACTTTTATAAATGAAACGTTATACGAGTAATATTTCAAAACGAACACTTAAAAGACGCAACTTAGGTTTACTTAACTATCCATACATCTTTTTTTTTTCTTAGAAAAATCTATTCTTCTAAATTTCTAAGACATATTACTGGGAGATATTGAGTAAAAACTGATATCTATATTCCTTTTATGTAAGTAGTCTCTTATACTATTAAACAGATCTCACTGACTTACATTACAAGCTTTATTGCATTAACAAATAACCTAATTATAAAGGTATCCTATACCAATGTTGAAAGCCGAAAAGGCACAAGTGCAATTTCTGGCAGACTAAAATAAGTCCCCAGAATCTCAAATCACAGCTTCTAAAATTAAATAATAAAAAACACACTTAACTTGGGCTCAGTTTCTTTTCTTTTGTCCATCTTTGTCAACATACCATTTCGGCAGGTCAAAATTTCCACAAACCACATTTCCTGCAGGCTTCATTTCCGTACATGCAACAAACACATTCACATGTGTGCATGCACAGACGCACAACACAACTCTCTCGTAATGGTTCTCGCCACATCAGCACCTTTCCTGCCAGATTTGTCACTTCCTGTCCACCAAGAGGATCTCCAGCAAGAGAGGTTAACTGAGGCTCACTGAGGGGAAGAAAGCAGCTAAAAACACATATTCCAATCATTTAGCTCAATAAACACCTTATTTCCCAGTTGAATTACAGTTATGTTCAGTTTGCAGTTCAGTTCCAATATCCCAAAATGCTTGTGCCAGACAACAGACAAGCGAAAGATTGGGAAACAGGAAAAACTGAAATGATTCTATCAGGCGCTTCATAGAACCTTTTAGGGGTTCACATCATGGGATAGTTATATGGATTTAGTTTCATTAAATTTGTTTTAAGTTACATTTTATGAATGAAACAGCTTGTAAATATACTTTATTACCAGAAGAAAATTAAATAACCTGTTAAACATTAAAGTATTATGCAATCATTTAAGACATTTCTCCCTAAACAGAAAGATTTTGGCATAAAAGAGTTCTTTAAGTCAAGAATCTAAGGGTTCCATATAGAACCCCACTGAAAGAGTGTACCATGAGATTTTCAAAGTTCTCCCTCGCTATAGTTTCTTCTGATGCTATTTGATTCTGAAACATCGCATTTTGTTTTGAGCTAAAGCACTTTTTGAAGACTTTCGGGTACCTTTGAGAATGGTCATGTTGATGTATGTGCGGACCTCAGGCATGCTTTCTCTTAAGGTTGCGGCGTCATCTAGTCGTGGGAGATGGTCGCAGCATCGACGGCAGGGCGGTTGAGGTACGGAGACTACCAGATGTAGAGACAGACAGGCAAGCAGCAGGAACTCAAACATGGTGCGACCTGAGAAAACAGAATCAATATGCACTTATAAGAGTCACTCCCTATAATAACGTTCCACACACTGTTGTTATTTCGCTAATGTGAGACGGTGTATTTATTAGTGGGATCATTAAGGTAGACTGGATTAGTGTAATCCTGAAAAATAGAAAGAGAGGGGCTTCTGGGTAATGCTGAGTGGAATGCAGCCTGATAAATGTAGGCCCCTTCAGGACACAGATGAATGTTTCTGTTGGTCTGAGTTCAACTTGCACACATTACTACAGCTAAACTAACAGAGTTCAGTCTGTCTGCCTGTCATTCTCTTCGCTCGACAGAATCCAGCTCGTATCTGCCAAAGTCCATCTGCTAATTCTCATGAGATAAAAACGCTTCCAAATTCATGTCAGCTAAGAATGCATGATGTTAAAATACTTTCTGTACTGATACCAATCATAGGTTGAATGCCCTGAGGAGTATAAACACTGTGGCTGTGTTGAATGTCCATGGAATCATATGGCACCAATCAGATGGAGACTGCTGAGCAATTATTCAAATTCACTTTTGCCATGATGTCAATGATTATGGTACAATGCACTTCAGATGAACTGGCCCAAAGTAGCACAAAAAAAGAAAGAAAACCATGCTGGATGCTTTGACCTGCATGTAGGTCGAACATCTCTTCCTGTCTAAGTGAGCAGTTCTTGGTCAGAAAAAGTGGAATTTAAATCAGTGGATTATATAAAACATTGCATAATCAAGATGAAAAGCCTAAAAATCACATTCCTTGTTGATGAAAGACGGTGGTTGACCAGCAAATATATAAACCAACATCATTCAAGAAGGCAAAATGGAAAATGATTGTTAAAAAAGGGTAGAAAAATGTTATCCATGCTGATATTAAGGATACAGGGACTGCAACATCAGGAATATATGTTTTTTTGTTTTTGTTTTCAACAGTGATAATAAAAAGAAAATGTTCCTGAGAAGGCAAATCATCATATTATAATGCTTTCTGAAGGATCATGTGACACTCAAGACTGGAGTAATGATGCTGAAAATAAGGTTTGACATCACAGGATTAAATTACATTTAAAATAAATGCAAACAGAACATTTTCATTATTATTTTTGATCAAATAAATGCAGCCTTGGTGAGCAATAAGAGACTTCTTTCAAAAACATTAAAAACTTTTATAGACCCCAGTCTTTTGAACGGAAGTGTACGTTTGAAACAGAAGCTCGACTCCAATAATAAATGCATTCGGTGCATCTGAATGTTCATAAAGGAACATTCAGATGCACATGGTGAACATGTCAGCACCAAATCTGTGTTTCCAGGTTTCTGAGTGAAGAGACCAATAAGAGTGTTTGACTTTTGGATCTCACTTGGAAAGCATTAGCACAGCAGGGAGGATCTGCAATACAGTATCAAGCTCTTCTTTGTGCTGAGCTTTATTTTGATTGAGAGCATTTTTTACGATCTGTAGGCAGGCTCTGTATTACGTCAGACTATAACAGGTTGCTGAGTCTGACATGTAGAGACCCAAAAGAAAATTAAAGCTTTTGGTAATGCTAGCATGAAACGTCTCAACAACTCGCTAAAAGTCCAAATTAAAAGGGTTAGTCATAAATCTTTCAGGCTAATTTTCATTGCAAAAGTGCAGGTGACGAATCCACATCAAATATGCATTAAACAAAAATACACTATTACAATAAATGTTCACTAACTTTTGGCCTTCTAGGGGTTAAAAACAAAACTTCATGCATGTTGCGGAAGAACATTGTTTTGGTTGTGCTTCGGCTCTACGTGACTGAGCGGAGGAATGCGTTTATCCTACAGTTGATTAAACAAGATATAACCAGTTTAGATGGAAATGATGGCAAGCTGACAAGCTGAAAACGTTACTGTAGCTTTACCCATAAATAGACACGGTAGTACTTTGAAAATAAATCCCAGCACAACTAAAACCACCATAATGAAATGACCCTTCACAATAGACAATGCTTTACAATGAACTCTGTTACATTTGGCAATTTATCTGTTCAATAAAATACCTTACTCAGCTGTTGAGTAATAAAAACGCCATGTCCGCCTTTACAACACCTGAGGCTCAAATCCTTTCCACTCCCAACCAAGCCATACACGCATCAATAGCTGGAGCAACTTTTCTCTATTTACGGATTGACGAGACACGCACGGGCGAGTGACGTAGGCTATGTAGGCTACAATTTCCCACGAAAACCATCCCGCCTTCTAAAATATAAACACTCACCATAGTGAATCAGGGTCAGACAAAAACATGTTTTGGAAGAATTCATGATGTATTGGCTCATTATTAACCTGTTACAAACCAACGCCCCCGGTACCGGGGGCAACGGGGCGCCCCCTAGGGAAAAAAAAATTCAGATTAAAATTTCTAAGCAACCCCTGAAATGGAATAACACAAAATAGGTATCATTTTAAAGCTTAGAATCTCAGCTTTCTAATGCATCTAATCAATTTGATCAACTCCTAACGAGTGCTGAGTAATCCCTCGAAAACGGAGTGTACCGCCAGCTGGCGCCACCTAGCTGCGATAAAAAATAATAATAATATTTTTCAAAAATATTACCTTGATCAACTTAAAATAGGTGTCATTTGAAAGCTTAGAGTCTGAAATTTACAATGAATGTAGCCAATTGGATAAACTCCTAAGTAGTGCTGAGTTATTTGCTAATAAATAGAAAAAAAATGTTTTCATAATTTATGAAGTACTTTTTTGTATTACATACTGCAATATGTCAAATACATCATACAGCTCAGATAGTCATGTGCCATATGTCATTTGAAAGGTCTCAATGAGTAGAATACAACAAGCATAATTGTTTCGGGCTTTTTACTAAACTTGAGTGAGGTTTTGTACAAGAAGCCCCTCAAGAGACCCATATGTAAATCATACAAGTATGCATAATTTAACACACATTTCCGCTCGTAACTTCATTAAACATACTCCGATTGGGGGAAATGACACATCATTATTTACAGCAGATTCTTACGATTAAAATGAGTCCAAATTTAACATAATCCATCACTCAGAACTAAAGATATTCCTCATGGATTTCTACCACAAAGAAAATCCACAGACGCAAGTAGCCAAGCAAGGTAGCTAAGACTTGGCCTTTTCACTCGTATCTTCATGAAAGATACATCGATCATGAAAAATGACATATCGTTATTTACAGCAGCAGCTCACGATTAAAAAGAGCCCAAACTCAATATATTCCATAAATCAGATCTAAAGATATTCCTCATGGCGTTCCAACACAAAAAATACCACAGACGTACCTAGCCAAGTATATACTGGTGAAGCACTCGCGTTGGTTTTTCGCTTATAACTTCATGAAACATGCACAGATTGTAGGATATTGCACAACATTATTTTCAGCAGACTCCCACGATTAAAAAGAGCCCAAACACAGCATAATCCATCACTCAGATCTTAAGATATTCCTAATGGAGTTGTAACACACGAACCCCCACAGGCGCACATAGAGCCTTGTATATAGATGGAGCACTAATGCCGCGATTTCACTCATAACTCAATGAAGCATGCATAAATCGTGTAAAATGGCACATCATTATTTACAGCAGATTGTTAAGATTAAAAAGAGCCCAAACTCACCATAATCCATCACTCACATCTAAAGATATTCCTTATGGACTTCTAACACATGAAGTTGCACTATGCGTACCAATGAAGTAGCAGTAGCAGTGATGCTATGTTGTTTTAATGTGACGTTGCAGCTCATAACTCCATGAAACATGCATGGATTGTGAAAAATCGAACATCTTTATTGACAGCAGATTCTCACGATTTCAAAGAGCCCAAATACAACATAATCAATTGCGTTGATCGCGAGATATACCTCACGAAGTGATGCATGCTTGGCTAAAAAAAATATGTCTCTCATTTTTCCGGGATGCAATGTGTTTTCCAATGTTTCCGGAGCCATCCGTGCTTTTTTCAAACGTGGGATAACACAAAATATGTATCATCTTAAAGCTTAGAATCTCAGCTTTTTAAAGCATCTAACAACTTCGATCAACTCTGAACGAGTGCTGAGTAGTCCCTATAACTCTGAGGGCACCGCCCGCGCGGGCCACCTGGCTGCGAAAATATTAATTATCATATTTTTCAAAAATATTGCCTTGATTTACACAAAATAGGTGTCATTTGAAAGCTCAGAGTCTGAACTTTACAGTGAATGTAGCCAATTTGAAAATCTCCTAAGTATTGCTTAGTTATTTGCTGATAAATAGAATTTATTTTTTTCATAATCTATAAAATACTTTTTTGTACTATGTACTGCAATGTGCCAAAAACATAATACAGCTCATGAAACATTCACAGATCGTTGAAAATGGCACATCATTTTTTACAGCATACTATTACAATTAAAATGAGCCCAAAATTAACATAATCTATTGCATTTATGACAAGATATTCTCCATGGAGGAACAATTAAAAAAATGCCCATTAGGGGGCGTCAATGGCTGAACAAAAAGCCTGTCTTGGTTCCAAATGCTGTAACTTTTGATTCCTTTATCCAATCACCACAAAATTTTATCCAAATGCAGCTCACATGTAGAGGGACTTCACCAAAAAAGAATTTTCCACCTACCTTATTTCCTTCCTGAGTTATTATATGTCAAATAAGAAAGATATGCAAAATCATAATAAAAATTATATTTATTTTTTGTCTTTTATGAGCAGTTTCTCGGCAGGAAAATGTCCAAATGTAATGTAATTTATATTTTCAAAAAAATTGAAAAGTGTTCTATCAAACGATACCTAACTTTTGACTCTCCTTGCTATAGTTTTGGAGTTATGAGTCTTTAGTTTTGTGTGTCACTCAGAAAACAACAATTTTTTTATTGCCTTTCAAATGTGTGAGGACTAAACAAAAAGGCTACCTTTGTTCAGAATGCTGTAACTTTTGAGTACTTTATGCAATCACCACAAAATTGTATCCAGATGCAGGTCACCTGTAGAGGGACTTCACCAAAAAAGAATTTCTGAGCTACCATATTTCCTTCCAGAGTTATTCCATGTCAAACAAGAAATATATGCAAAATCATAATAAAAATTATATATATTTTTTATATTTATCAGCAGTTTCTCAGCAGGAGAATGTCCAAATGTATTTATATTTTCAAAAAATTTGAAAAGTGTTCTATCAAACAATACCTCCCTTTTGACTCTCCTTGTTACAGTTTTGGAGTTATGAGTCTTTACTTTTATGTGTGTCTCTCAGACAAAACAACTCTAAAATGTCTTCAGTGCTTAACAGGTTAAGAAAATTACATAATGTAGGCCTACTTTTAAATAAAGCTAAAATTCAGCTAAATGTTCCATCGTCCATTCAATAAGAATGTATCAAGTAAAATGAAATGTTTTTAATAACCTGTAGCAACTTAATTAAATCCTTTATTAAAAGGTGCTAAAACAAAATAAAATACATGAAGTCTGTCTTCCTGTATTACTGTAGCCTACTGTAAAACAGCAGGCGGATTTCAGCCTTTCCACATGCTTTCCACATGCTCTCTGTCTCGGCAGCTGTCCATCTGCTGAAAAGATGTTAACTAGCTCGCAAAAACTTTCTGAGCACTGTAACTTACAGATCACCTTAATGAGGCTGCACAGTTTGCTTACAAAAATTGCAACTAAACTAATTTTCCTTTATAAAAAGCCTAAATTAACTAAAGTAGTTTATTTCTGGTGTGATTGTTTGTGCATGTGTGTGTGTATGTGTGTGTAAGCAAAACTTACAGTACTTTGTGATGTGTTTGCTGCTGCCGTTGGGTCAGTGCGCTGAGAAGAGAAAAAGAAAAGGGAAAAATCCTCAGTCAGATCATTT
Organism: Gila orcuttii; assembly: GCA_026230005.1. NCBI lineage: Eukaryota > Metazoa > Chordata > Actinopteri > Cypriniformes > Leuciscidae > Gila > Gila orcuttii. The sequence continues at coordinate 22,182,938 of JAPDVR010000003.1, forward strand.
CTCCCTCCCTCTTTCTCTCTCCCTCCCTTTCTTGCTTTCAAATTCACCCTCAGTGCCTTTCTTCCATCCCATTCCTGAACATAAACTCAAAAGAGCCTCCCAGCTGAGACAGACTTTCCTATTTATTTTACTCTTCTTCGTTTTCTCCCTTTCTCTAATATAAAGTGTCGGTCAAAACTTCTCCATGAAAGGTAGATTTACCTTTAAATTCAAACTGTTTTCAGAAAGATCAGTTTTTGTCTGTTTCTTTCAGAAGTTTCATTGTTTCAATATTAGAACAGAGTAAACCATGTGAAGACCCACAACATTTATGAACAAAAACATTTATAAGCGCACACACACAAACACAAGTGAACTCGCTCAATGCGGCCTGTACAGCATATTTACAGGATGCGCCTTGTTACGTGAATAGCCAAGATTTTGGTCTTTAGAGGCCCATGTTCATCTCCCAGGAGAATTAATAACAAGATTTTGGTCTTTGGAGACTCATGTTCATCTCCCAGAACAATTTCAGGCAAAATGTCTGCACAACAAATTAGTTCACCACGCACTTCTGTGGAAACACATTAGTTTTTCTATCATGGTGGGATCTTTCCACTGACTTTTATTGGTTTTATACTGAGCTAATGGTATTTTCTGCCTTAAACCAAATTACATAAAGCTGTTTTCCACATTCAAAAATCCCACAATTTAGACAAAACCTGACCTGCACACGTTTACTTATCTAATTGAGAATATACTTTATTCTATACCTAAAGTATATATATATATAAAATAATTAGCATATTATAGATTTCCATACCCCTAAAAGAAACTTGTATTATTTTTCTAATAATTAAAAAAAATTAAAATGTGAATTGTTCCCCTAATTATGCTGATGCATCCCACAAAGCTCTTAACCAACATGCACTCATCTGAAGATACAATACTTTGCTGAGATGCAAGCAGCATTTACAATATGACAGATATAACATATCATATATGCTTTGCTGCTTCCAGAAGTGGGAATGTGGGTTATTTACTTTCATTTTGAATAATGGGGTATTCCAAGGTAATAAGAAATAATAAGAGAATAAGTGGTTGGAGTAAGCGTCAACATTAATAATAGTGCTTACAAACAATGGCCAATATTGCAGGCTTTACGTTTCAGCAACGGTGCACTAAAAATATCTAGTGTAATAAAAGAAGGACTTTTGAGGTTCAGTAAATATGAAATGTAACACACACCCTTAGAATACACATACTCATCTGTTTAGCATTAGTACGTCTGGGTCACTGGTTGAATTCCTGTTACTTATGCAATAGTAATCATCTCGTTTTCTCCATATGGAAAGAAAATTAAGGTCTGTCATTGACCTGATTGACAACAGGCTGATTTTGTCCTTTACTCAACCCGTACTGCATTCCTCTCCATATGCTTCCTCATTTTCATTTCAATATTGTTGTCCAACATTCTCCTCTGTGGCTTTGCACGCATAATTATTCTCCGTTAGCATCAGGATCTGTGAAAAACATTGTTATGAAGCTTTTTTTTTTGGGGGGGGGGGTATACTCTCTGGAGTGTTTGGATATAAAAGAAATTAAAGGAATAATTCACTCTAAAATGATAATTCATCATTTACTCAGCAATTGCAATGTCATTTCAATCTCATATTTCCTTCTGTGTGGAACAAAAAGAGATATTAGGGAAAAATTCATTCTGAGGAAAAAAGTCAGAATATCTGATATAATAAACTCGGAATCGCAAGGGGAAAAGACAGAATTGTGAGATATACACTTGAAATGACCTTTTTGTTATTTTATTCAGTGGCTTTTTGAGGACGTGAACAGCTCCGGGAAGAACGTCACTTGTTGCCATCTCTGACTGTGTCTATAATGTGCTGATGATGTGTGATGTCATCACAGGCAGATAGGGCATCGTATCATTGCATTATTGGACGAATATTTTTTGGTCCTGAGACTTCCACAAAATACATGTTTTCATATTTAGACCACTATTATTGATTGCTATCAGGATGTGAAGAGAGTTTCAATCAGTAGGCTATAACAAAAAGGTTTTATATAACAAATTGCCTACCCTACCTTTAAACTGTAATTTTCTGTCACCCGGTAGGCTCCGCCCACAAAACACATCATCGCTGTTTCCAAACACTCAAATGGTCTATTTATGCATTCTTGCTACTCAAAAGTATTAAATTCTTTCATTCTTTAAGAAAAAAAAACAAAAAATCTTACTGACCCCAAACTTTTGAACGACGGTTTATGTATGAAAGGTGGGACAACTGCTATAGCCTATTGTATGTTTTGATTGATCCCACTATTATCGTTCATACCTATAAGCAGTCTGTCTCCTCGCTGATACCACAGTCATGAGCTCACTACTGCCTTCTAGCGGAGAGATCAACCGTCAAACCCAATTTCCTCAAAGACGGTCAAATCCAGTCAGGAGCACCCATATGAGGACCGGATGCCAAGCCGTTTGACAGGGATCATCAAACACAACACACTCAAAAAGGTAAATCACGTAAGCGAAAAAGTTATTTCTCCACCTTTTCTCAGAAGACTTTTTTGTAATGGTTCACTGAGTTCATTTTTCAGGCCACACATTTAAGGTTGACTTTGTCTGCTGGTTACACAAGCCAAGCTCCAAAGCACTGAACGGAAACGGGCTGGCACTTATAAATGTCAGACCACATAGTACCTGCAATAACTCACACACACACACAAGCTTTTTTGTAAAGATGACACTTACACCATTATATTTTTGGGGGATTTTATTTCAGTCTCAACAATAACATATAAGAGCTAGGACTATCAGATAAGTAACTTATAATAAACAAAGTAAAAAAAAATGTAAGAAACATAAAATAAGTATCAAACAAGTGCATTCTTTGTTAAGATAAAAATGCATATTTATATATTTGCATTTTTTTTTTATGAAATAAAATGGCTTATTCTTGAGGTTTCTAAAAGGTACAATCCAGAAATGCTCAATTAATACCACAGTCCTTAAAAAGTGATGTTAGAAAATGTACATAGCAGTATAAATGAGTGTTGTAATATTGCGAGAGATTTTTACCTAGAAAAGCCTTTACGCTTCTGCATACTTCAAAAGGACACCCTGAATTTCTAAAAATTCACATTTGAAAAGCAGCATTTATACCATGTTTGTAACATTCCGTGGCATTAAACGTGAAATAACAGTAAATAGCAGCTAAAAATCAAGCAAATGCTTTGCACTCGAACTTGAATATTAAAAATGTGGAAACTTTTGGAGACTTGAACAAGTAAATCATTGCATGAAAATATAAAATGTTAGCAACATAAAAGGTTATTGGTGACAATTACCTTTAACAATTAAAGTTATACAAGCTATATTCAGATTAACATCTGCTACATAAAATGTTACTAAATCAATAAAGCAGACTTAAAGGGATAGTTCACCGAAAAAATTAGAATTCTGTCATCCACTCCCCCTCAAGTTGTTCTAAAACTGCATAAAGTTCTTTCTGATTTTTGGGTAAACTATCTATTTAAGACACATTTAAACGCATGTGTAAAAGAAAATGTTCTGGGTTCAGAACGTTAAGCTCAATCAGCATCTCTGGCATTCTGCCGATTACCATGGACAAATATTTCAATGTGTCCCTCAGTTTGTAAAAACAGGTTTGCTTTTTTCCCCTGTAATGCAGTTACAATTAACGTCTATGGGGCAAGACATTCCAGAGGGCCTAAAAACAGAAATGTAAAGCTTGCAAAAAAACGTGTTATTTAAGCTGTAAATGTGTCTATATCATCTTGATTGCAGTGGCACTGACATTCAATTATTTAACCCAGAACATGCCTTTAAATCTAGCTTCATGTCGCTGTACAAAAGTATCTAGAATATAAGCTGTTATAATGCAGCTGTTGAGGATCTTTGAAAATAATGTAGAACATAGAACATGAATATAGTAAAGTATAAAATTTGCAGAGTTGTGCAAATAAACTGTATATAGGGGAGAAAATGTTTTTTTTGTCATGGTAAACTTTAATCAAAATCTAAAATCTGCTTCCGCTCTGGAATGGCATTCCTTCTCTGATGACGGCTTGGGTTGAAGATCCTTAACCACTCCCCTCCAACTGTCAGTCTGCTATGCGCGAGGGATGGCCTCTATTCAATATTCTGTTTATCTTGGAAATACATCACAACTAAGTCGGTTGCAACTTCTGGTTCACTGGGAATTTAAACTAGAATTTTTTTTGTGAATTCTGTCCCCCACCAAGGTATTTTTCATAAATTTCCGGTCACATGTTTTAAGTTTACAAAATAATCGTTTGATATGTTAGTATGTTATCACCTTGTAAAAAAACGTTGAATAGCAGAGTTCACAGCACAACTGTAATGAAAACGGCACAGTGAAACAACAATGATGGACGATAAAAACTGACAGCCAGCTGACTTTCAAAAATAAACCTACCCATAGGCCACAGTCTCCCCTATACAGACAGAGATGGACTGGACTGCGCTTAGATGGATTTGTTGCTGTATTTCTGCATCTCCTTCAGGGTCAAATATCCACTCCCGCAGGGCTCAATCATGGAGGAGGGTCTGACCACAGCGCCCTCTGCACGCTCAGAGGTGGAACTACAGCTGGGTGCTCTCACAGGTTCAGACCACGGTGTGATTATGGGCACCGGAGCGAAACTCTCTGCTGGGCGAACAGCACCGAGGGAACCTTGCAGTGACATAATGAAAGAAACCAGCGAATGTCCTTCCACCGCGGCATCTTGGTCTTCATCATCTTGGTCTTCATCATCTTGGTCTTCCTCAAAATTCTGCTCTCCAGGTATGCCGAACCCTGAATCCGGGCTCATTGGCTGTTCCATCTGGAAACTTGGGGTTTGCAAACAGTCATATGAAGACCCAGGCGACGAGAGAGTGGAGCTTGTGCCTTCCTCAGGTTGATAGATGAAGTACACGGGGCAGGATTCGAGGTAAAGAGAGCCCGAAAGCGATTTGCTATAGAAGTAGCCCATGTTAGAGAAACCAGACGATGAAGCATGGCTGGTGCCGCTGTTCTCAAGTCCAGAGTCCATCTGATTGGAGTTAACAAGCGCAGCAGTAGACATCTGAGTGTCGGGATCCAACAAGGACAGGTCCCAAGTATCATAGATTTCTACAGGTGAGATATCGTCACATGAGTGAGGGGTAAGAAATGGCCCATCTGAATTTTGACAGCCCAGCCAATTCTGTGGACAGGAAAGAGGAAATGCAAGTGGTCAGTGTGTGTGTTTTTCTGGCTTGCTGAAGGAAGATATGAGTAAGCATTTGCAAGAAATGCAGGTCTCGGCCACATCTGTAAACTTGGGTGTGTGTGAGAGTTTGTACTGCTAAGATTTTACATTGGAAGAAAAATGTGTGAACCTGATAATGTTATTGGTACTCATACATTTCTGCATGCTCAACTGCGTTGGTGTGAATTCACAACAAAGAAAGTGAAAAGAGGGAATTGCCACAGCAATATCACCGTAAGGGGCGAGTAAGATTTTTTTTTAAGGAAATGAATACTTTGATTCAGCAAGGTTGCATTATATCAAACAAAAGTGACAGTAAAGACATGTATAATGTTACAAAAGATTTCTATTTCAAATAAATGCTGCTCTTTTGAACTTTCTATTCATCAAAGAATCCTGAAAAAAATATGTTTCCACAAAAATATTAAGCAGCACAACTGTTTTCAACACTGATAGATGTTTCTTGAGCATCAAATCAGCATATTAGAATGATTTCTGAAGGATCATGTGACACTGAAGACTGGAGTATCAATTACAGGAATTAATTACACTTTAAAATATATAAGATGAGAATGATACTAAAATTAAAATATATACACACACACACACATATATATATATATACAGTTAATATACAATTATTGGCACCCCTGGTAAATATTTTTACAGCCATCTTTGATCATATTTACCAGGGGTGCCAATAATTCTGACCACAACTGTGTATATATATATATATATATATATATATATATATATATATATATATATATATATATATATAGTAATAATATTTCACAATACTACAGTTTTTGCCATATTTTTGATCAATCAAATGCAGCCTTGAGACTTCTTTTAAAAACATTAAATATCTTACCAACCCCGGTAACGTTTGAACGGTAGTGTAGCTCTTTGGAAACTAGTTTTGAATAACATAGTACATATGCAGGAGATACAGCGTAACTCACCTGGAAGTTTCCACCGTGAACAGTGTGAAGAGGCTGGAAATATCTGGATGGATCTGGAACATGTTGATGGTTTAGTTTCAATAACCTGCAAAGAAAAAATAACGCTTGAAACAGATGCACAAACAAACACAAATATCAGGTACAAAGACCAACGGTTACATACTTACACGGAAATACTGTAGGTAGAACCATACACACAGACACCTACACAGCACTTTCCACAAATAGGGTAAAAAAAAACTAGGCCTTGAATGTCTTAAAAATTAGGTCAAATATGTGTTATTTTCTTACAAAGGGTCAATAACAAGGCTTTACCCTTCATAAAATATCCGTCCACTCCAGGAGGTCAAACTAAATATTAATACTTTATTTTCTACATATTATCTACGTTTACACTGTTACAAACTTTGGATCATTTGTTGAAAATAAATAACTAAAACTAAATAAAATAAAAGAGAAGGGGCAAGAAAAAGTCGATGAGGATGGGTTACTAAATAAAACATATACACATCTAATACTCACCGGTTGCTTTTCTTTATCTTACAGATGACCAAAGAAACACCAGAGAGAACAAGCAAGACATGGAAGCCAATGATCAGAACTACACGTATATCATCAGGCACTGATGGAGAAAAAAGATGAAAACTGCTGTCATAAAATATGATCTTAGCTCACAAACAAATATTATTATAAAATATTATTAGGCTGGCAAGAGGCCCCACCTTGTGATACTTCATCCCCTGGTTTCACTAATGGCTTTCCAATCTCAGACCTCCAGGACACAGCAGGACTCCAGTGGCTCCATTCCCCCTGAAAGTAACCATCATTTATGGGTTCAACAGGCTTCACACGCACCCTGGCCTGGTACTCTTCTCCTACAGTCACGAAATGATGGTTCAGCAGCACGTAACTTTCATGAGAGATATTCCAATGTCTTGCCATCTGTAAAATCATATATGCACATAAAAAACACATACACAAAAAAAAAAAAAAACACTTAAAATAGTTTTGTAATTGACTTGGATGTGTTCAAATGAATACTGTTTTATTTGATTAATTCATTAGGGTAAATGTTAAAACAAACACAAATGTTTGCTTACCTCCCAGCTTGTATGTGTGGGTTTAAACTGCAACTGGAATTCATACTCCTTTATATTTTCTGGAAAGTTACTGCCTTTACTCCAAGTTATGTTATCCCTGCTTACAGTAGGTTTATCTGGTGGTTGTGTCTTAACTGTCATTCAAACAAACAAACAAACAAACAAACAAGTACATAAAAACAAACAAGAGAACAGTTACATTAATAACCATGTAGAGTATGTTGCTAGCAACACCAATGTCATCATGGGTTTGATTGTTCTCAAGGGATTATTGTGGGGTTGCGGTGTCTGAACCCTCTAATTATGGCTTAAATGGCAAAAAAAAATAAATAAAAAGGTTTGGGTGTGTGTAATAGACAGATTTCATTTTACATATAGCATAAAGATTGACGTCATGGGGTCTCTTCTGGGAGCCCAATCACCTCCAAGTGGTAACAGAACAAGCCACATACGGACATAAATAGGTCTGGCATTACTCACTTTCTCATACCCCTTTTCCACCAAAAAAGAACTGGTTCGGAACTGGTGCTGGTTCAAAGTTGGTTCGGAGTTGGTTCAACTTGCGAACCTTCTCAGAACCTGTTTGTTTTTCTACTGACTAGAGCGCCCAGTTAACGACGTCGTTATGTCACTGTGTACGTCACCATACGTCTTAGCTAGAAACGCTTGCAAGTACAACATTACTTTGGGATTATCTCTAACTCGTGTACCAAGAAGGCTTTAAAAACAATTGAAATATGTAAGTCTTTTAATATTTTCCTTTGATATGTAATCTTTTCTGATTAGTTATGTACCCCTGTCTTGTGTCTTTTTTTTTCTTTCCGTTTATTTGTTCTATATTGTGACTGTTTTCTTCTTTGCTTACATAATGTTTTCAATAAAAAATAATAATTAAAAAAACTAGAAACGCTTGCGCCAACTTCAAGCATAACAATTACAATGGCGGACTACATCGTGTTTCTGAAAATGTTTCTCCTGGCTTTGCGATCCTATATTGGGGTCAGAAAAGATGTTTAGAACAAATCTAAACCCGCCCCCAGCCCCCGCCGTAAGCATGACGTGGTAAAAGAACGGTTCTAGTCCAGCAAAGAGTTGGTGCCAATTTGGAACCAGTTTTCCTGGCCGAGAACCGGTTCTTTGGCTGTCGAAACACAAAGAACTGGTTCGCGAGTAGGCACCGGCTCCGAACCGGCTCTCAAAATGCTTTGGTGGAAAAGGGGTATCATTCATGTTTTGCTTCTGAGCTGGGCGGTTGTGACTGCGATCGCTCATTCCATTCACCTTCTAGCAAGAAGAGTAAATTTCTTCAAAGAGCAAACAGCGATTTTAATTGCTATCAGGAGAAATATTCCAATACAGCTATTTTAATTGCTATTTTGCCTTGCAGCTCGTCGTGGGATCTCTCTGCCGATATGAAGGCGCATTCCAGTGCTGTCTGCATCCAGCTCCCTGAACACACAGTGCAGCATTCGCACCTGGGCGTTTCGGCTAATAGAGCAGTTCCTTAAAAGAGCAAGCACAGGTGGTCAACGTCTTTTTTTAAAAGATGTCTTTCTGTCCATGTGTTTCTGGATACGTTCGCTTCCTGACTTCATCTGATGGCCATGATCGCTGTCTCTCATTGGGCTCAAGTGGAACCCTCCACCGTGTCCCGAGCGCTTCGCGGTTGGATGATTGGTTCCTGGATGCAGTGCATGGTCCACAGCCTTTATTCCTGGAGGTGCATGAGGAAGTTCAGAAAACTGGGAAGGCACCTTTTACTGCTCAAAGCTGTTCTTCTGTCTCCCCACTCAATGGTGCAATTGTGGTTCAGTTGTGCCCGCAAAGTGCCGCGACCTGGCGGAATCGTCTGTGTCTCCCGTCCAGGGCGGGTAAGATGACAGCAGCCCTAGCTGCTAAGGCTTACAGCATCTCTGGGCAGGCGGCCATGGCCATCCTGCAGGTCCATCAGGCAAAAGCTCCCAAATAGCTGCATGAGGGTAGTTCTGAGCCAGGTTTGTTGCTGGAGCAGAGCACAGCAACTGACCTCACCCTCCAAGCGTTGAATGTCAAGGAGCGGACCCTCGGCCAGACGATGTCATCTCTGGTTGGACCTGGCTGAGATGAAGGACACCGACAAAGTTCGCCTTCTTGACGCCCCGTTCTCCCAGGCCAGCCTCTTCGGAGACACTTTGCCCAGCCATTCCCCTTGCTGTTTTCCCTTTTGTGCCACTCAAACGGAGCCTGAGAGCCTGTCTAGCGCTTCCCAACCCGTCCCGCTGGCTCATTAAGACAATCAGAAGATTCAGTTCGCCAGGCATCCCCCCAGGTTCAGCGGCGTCCTGTTTAACTTGGTGCAGGCAAACATTCCCCTGTCCTGCATGGGGAGATTGCAGTCCTCCTGGCGAAGGGTCGCAATAGAGCCTGTCCCTCCAGCCAAGATGAAGTCAGGATTTTACAGTCCGTACTTCATAGTACCCAAGAAGAGTGGGGGTTTACGGCCAATCTTGGGTCTGCGTGTCTTCAATTTGGCCGTTCACAAGCTCCCGTTCAAGATGCTCATGCAGAAATGCATCCTCACATGCATTCACACCGAGGATTGGTTTGCAGCAAAAGACCGCATACTTCCATGACTCAATTTTACCTCGGCACAGACCGTTTCTTCGCTTTGCGCTCGAGGGTCAAGCATATCAGCACAAGGTCCTCCCCTTTGGGCTGTCCCTGTCTCATTGTGTCTTTACCAAAGTCGCAGAAGCTGCCCTTGCCCCGCTGAGGAAGGTGTTCATTCGCATCCTCAACTTTTCTCGGTGTGGAGTTGAACTCGGTCAGTATGACAGCGAGTCTCTCCAGTGAGCGCCTGTGGTCGGTGCTGAACTGCCTGAATACATTCAGGTGGAAAACAGCGGCTCCACTGAAAAAATTTCAGAGGCTCCTGGGGCATTTGGCATCCGCAGCCCCTGTCACGCTGCTCGGATTGATCCATATGAGACCTCTTTAGGTGGAGGTGCCTTGGCATTCTGCGTGTGACCATCAGACCAAGCTGTCGCTAAACATTCAGCCCATGGTTGGACCTTGCCTTTTTATGGGCCGGAGTGCCCCTAGAACAAGTGTCCAGGCATGTTGTTGACACAACAGATGACTCAACCATGGGCTGGGGTGCCGTATGCACCGGGCATGTTGCCTCGAGCTCCTGGACAGGACCTTGACTGCAGTGGCATATCAACTGCCGCGAGTTGCTAGCAGTACTGTTTGCCCTTGTGCCGATTCTGACTGTTGCTGCACGACACGTATGTACTGGTCCGGATAGACAACACATCGACCGTAGCGTACAATTTTGAGCTTAAAATCCTGTTTTTAAAGACTGTGTTCCTGACCGCACTCATTTCCTTCAAGAAGGGTGGGGGACCTGCTGGCCTTTTCAGTCAGTAATTCGTGCCTAGAGTTCGGTCCACCCATCCTCAGACCCCAGCCTGGATACGTGCCCAAAGTTCCCACCACTGCCTTTTGGGACCAGGTGGTGAACTTGCAAGCGCTGCCCCCGGAGGAGGCAGACCCAGCCCTTGCATTTCAGAACAGAAGGAAGAAGTCACACATCAACAACACTATTCACAGAAGCAGTGCAAAAGTTCTTATCTGCGATACTCAAGTGCACAAAGTCTTGTAACGATGTGGCCTGAATCAGGCCGATATAATCCGTCATAAATCATGCACGTAACCACACTTTTCTCCTTGTACATCGACCCAGAGGATAACAAGAGTCCTTCAACAAACAAGCAAACAAAAATCAACGTCATACCATATGTGAATCAACACAGGCCGCAAACAACCATGAATAAAACATAAAAAAGACACCAACATCTTACATTGACTGAGCAGAAAATCTCATAGATTCCCAGTCTGGACTCTTAAGGGATCGCACACCGGACGAGAAGCGCAGTGCAGCGCCACATCTTTAAAATTCGAACACAATATTCTCTATTAGTGTACACACACAGGCGGCGTCATTCGGCGTCTGTCCATGGCGACCACCAACGGCTCAGGACCTTGTTCAAAATCCTGCCGCGCCACAGAGCGCCATTTACATAGTTTTAAATTGACATTTATTTGTCTCAAATCATCGTTAATGTATATACTGACATCATCCTGTGTTGCAATATACATTTAGTTTTACATTCATTTACAGAAATCAGCTGCTTGAATGAAAATTGCTGATGTTATCTGATTGTCAGGTGATATTCTCAGTTCATTCAGTTAACGGACACTCTGAGGTAAAGTGTTCAGACTGCAGACTAGCAATGATTGTATTTAATTTTACAGTACAATCATAACGTAGTACAGACATGATCTTAATTCCATAATGTCCTTAAACATAACAATATTGCTGGCCATAAACTCAGAAAGTGCGCGTCTGGTGTGCGATACTTCGAGTTGTCCTGGACGTGACGCGGCGCTGCGCTTCTTGTCCAGTGTGCAACCCCCTTAAGAGTGGCACGCAGATACCATCCATCATACTGTTAGCCCCAAACAAATCCTAAGACAGTAAAAGAAATGGACACAGCTACCCCCTTGATTTCAACAGAGAAAAGTGAAGCCCATTAGAAGCACTCACTTCTTGATGGCTGAGCGTACTGCGCAGGATCAAACTGAGCTTGACCATGTAGACAACCTGTCTGACAGTTGTAAATCTTCTAGTAGCTGAGCCACATATCAAACTATTTCAATTCCTCAAAAACGTTGTTGAAATATTTTGTCCCTTTGCTTTTATGGACTCTCTATCGATGGGCTTCTCCCTTGACTTTATGCCTTCATGTCCCCCCGATTGCCTCATAGACAGTAAAAGATTGCCTGCGAGCATCTCCTCCTGTCTATACGGTAATTTCTTGCGACAGAGAGTCGCGTGGTTATGACGCAATCATTAGCCTATTTTTACAAAAATGGCTTCTACGGGGCCATAACGTAAGATACAAAGTAATGGAGCCTTTTATACATTGTCGTGTTTCTTTAGAAATAAATAACGGACAAATGAAGTATTTGGACGCCTCAGATGTAAAGTTATTCGCTGTCAAAGTGATGCCAAAATGAATGGGTTCAATGGAATGCTAACAGCGGGTGATGGTCTGCTACAATGCCGGCCCCCGTGAGGCTTCAGTTTCCGGGTGATGGATTACCCCCTTGAACAAATCTAACTCCTTCTATCATTACCTTACTGATATTCTAGAGCAATAAGCACACTACTCCACCTAGTGTTAGGTCAAGACTGTTACAATTGTCCACGTTACGTTTTCCATGTCGGTAAACCCATGTCTTTCCCTGAGTGGTTCTCCTCTGTCCTGTCTCTGCGCGGGATGCAGTGCCATTTGTAAACTAGACGTTTTTATAAAAACAGCAACAACAAAAACCTTAAAGGGATTGTTCACCCAGAAATGAAAATGTCATTATTTACTTACCCTCAATTTGTTCCAAACCTGTATGAGTTTTGTTTTTCTCTCCTACTGAACACAAAAGAAGATATTGGTAACCAGAGTTTGTAACTTTTTTTTACCTACTATGGAAGTTAATAGGCCCCATCAACTGTCTCGTTACCACCACTCTTTGAAAAAATCTTCTTTTGTGTTCAGCAGAAGAAAGAAAATCATAGAGGTTTGTAACCTGTATGATTGAGGGTGAGTAAGTGATGACAGACTTCTTAATATTTGGGTGAACTATCCCTTTAACCATGTCATCACCAATTTTTGAAATGCCCTTATCAAAATAATTATTTTGTACTGTGATGACAATGTTTTGCTCATTTAAATAGCAAAATTGTCTTCCAGGCCAATTTTTTTTTAACTGTTAATATTACCCCTGCTATTGTCTAATTTCAGTAATTCGGTATTTGTTTGTTTACATTAACCTGCCATTTTAAACATATCACTACTAGCAGAATTATTACACTTACTGTGTCGGGCAGGTTGAAAATTCAGAGTAGTTCTGACAGATCCATTGCAGGTTACATCCAACAAGATTGTCTTAAGGAAAAAAAAGTGCTGTGTTTGAGAGAGAGAGAGGGAAATGTAAGAAGACAATACACCCTGAATTGTAATTTAACTTAATTGAGAGATCTATTTCTACTCACTTGTTTTTGGTAGGTTATAAAACAACTTCTGGTAGAATGGGATTGACTACTCAGTGGCACCAGCTCACATCTATACACAAGTTCAAATTTAATTCAAATTTGAGAAAGGTCTATTTATCAACGTTAAAGTGCCCCTATTATGGATTTTTGAAAATGATCTTTCATGCAGTGTGTAACATGTGTAACAAAGTTTTAAATCTGAAAGTTCACCGTATATATAGTTATTGTCTTTTCAAAAGTGAGTCGATGAAATGAATCGCTTTTCAAACGAGTCATTAGCGGTTTCGTTGTGACGACAAGATGAAACATTAGCATATTGCCTGCCCACTTATTGCACGCGCAGACACCTGAGAAAACTTGAACGGCCTCAAACCACCATCTGATTCCTGTGGATACTGGATAGCAAGCATCATGTCCAGAATACGCTGTGCTCTACAATGTGATAATTCTAAATTCTAAATAATTCTAAACTTTTGCTGTGTTCCCTTTATTTTACTGACGACTGCTTCTCAAATCTCGGAGTTCAATGCAGGATTCGCAAACCACTTGCTCTTGAAAGATGGTGATCAAAATACTTTGGTTTGAGTTTTATATTGTTTTGGTCTCCTACTAACTGGTTAACTCACATTATTACTGTCTTACTGAAATACTTCTGCTAATCAGTTGTGGGCCACTATTACCTAAAACTGTGTCTATTAATGCAGATTGGTTGTCGTTCTCACTACTTTGAGGAAAGATTAAGCATGGAGCAAGATTTGCTTTAACAACGTTTATGTTACATCAGTCATTCACGCTAGAGCTCGGCTAAAGTATGCACTATGTTATTGATAGAGTTTCCACCTATTCACCACCATAAATTAGAAAAATTCTCGGTAAATGAATAAGTACAAGTAAAATAATTGGTTTGTTGATGGACATGCACTTGTTAATGCCGATGGTAAGGAATTACAGTTGAAACATCTCATAATGTACCTCAGTAGTGCATCACTGAGAAACGTCCTAACGTTACTCAAGTCGTCCTTGCGATGGAGGTTCGGGTTGAATAACTAGTTCTTCCAGTGTTTCATCATTGGACTCGCGCTCGGATTGATATGGTAAAATCGACGTCATTGTTTGTTGTTGTGTTTAGTTTATGGTGTAGGAAGCCTCAAGACACGCGGAGCTGACTTTGTTATGGCAATGGGCGTTTTTGTTTTCGACATGCGTGCTGTACGCGGTAAACCAATCACAACAGACTGAGCTGTCTGGCCAATCAGAGCAGAGTAGCTTGCGGAAAGGAGGGATTTAGAGAGATTGATTCATCTGACGAGTCGTTTGAGAATCATTGAAAATGTGGTGATGTGCAAATGTAAATTATGAGAAAATGAACCTGTTTTTTTTTTTTTACCTTTGATGCATGTAAACCTGTTGTAGGAGACTCCAAAACAACATTAGGAAACTTTGAAATAGCATAATAGGGGCACTTTAAATCTGTCCAATCTGAGACATGAAACAAAAATTTACAAACCTTTTTTTGTCTTTTAATCCCACAAGCTCACATTGCTGGCCGGAGTAATTTGTAGAGCTTTGCCACACACAAGAAATCTTTGTCAAGTAGTCGCTCACACATGAAAGATCTTCTGTTTTTGGTAAAAGCCAGAGGACAAATGTTATAAGTGAATAGAAAAAAAGTAAATAATTATTTCGTCTTTCTATACTTGTAAAGTTAACGGGATAGTTCACCCAAAAATTAAAAATTCTGTCATTAATTACTCGCCCTCATGTCGTTACAAACCCGTAAGACTCATCGTCAGAACACAAATGAAGATGTTTTTGAAACATCAGAGATTTCTGATGTTTCAAACATCTGAGAGATTTCTGTCCTTCAATTGACAGCTTATATGCAACTACCACTTTCAAGCCCCTGAAAGGTAGCAGACATCATGAAAGTAATCCATGTGACAGGAATCTCTCAGATTTCATCAAAAATATCATCATGTCTTGGAACTACATGAAGGTGAGTACTTATTGACAGAATGTACATTTTTGGGTGAACTATCCCTTTAAGAAATTAACATAAATATACTCAACTAACATTATTTGGCTGCCAGAATGTTATCTGAACATTACCAAAACATACCTTTTTAACTTTGTTTAGTTAGGAAAGCTTTCTTTACAGATATAGAATGATTCTTTGTTCTAGGTTTGCAGAACCTTCCCTTAAAAATAATTTTATGGTTGTAAAGATAAAGCCTAAAAATAACGATTTAGGAACATTGTTAGTTATTTTAAGGTTGTCTCAAAAAACCTCCCTGCAAAGTTCTGAGAACATTATTTTATGATTGTAAAAAAAACAAAAAAACATACGGGAACCAAATATAATGTTAGGGAAATGTTCTGCGTTTGTAGGGTACCTGTATGTATGTTATTAGACTGGCCAGTTCTATAAAGTATGATGAAGATGAAGAGAGGAGTATACCAGTAATCCTTCATCACTACTTGGATCTGAAACACACATATAAAACATCATTTTTAAAAAATACATCTTTAGTATAAAATAATATTTTACTCATGTTCTAAACAATTAAAGTGTATGGGGGACAGAACTGTCAAGCTCAAAAATGACACCAAAGAAGTAGCCCACTCTAAGTCTTCTGAAGCAATTAGATTGTATTCAGAATAGATCAAAATAAAATCTTCCATCGCCCTACATTTTTTTATTGTACGGACACGATAAGCTTGGACATTCTGCAAAGCAGTTCTACCAGAAAGACTCGGGAGATATAGTGATGTAACAAGCATTAATATATTGACAACCAGTGTTGGGAGCAGTGTTGTGCAAGTTACTTCCAAACTGTAATAGGCTACATTATATATTACTTGTTACTGTTATTTAAAAGTAATTCATTACCTTACAATATTACTGTCTCAGAATTGTAATGCGTTACATTACTCCTGTATTACTTTTGAGTTACTTTCACCAAAATAACTATACAGAAGTAGAACTTAACATTCTAAAATGACTAGGGCTGTAACGATATGCGATATGAAACCGAAATCGCGACACTCAGATCCACGAACCTGCAGAATCGCGACACACCCATTCCAACTCCCAGCCTTATCCATACCGTCCAGATCCAATGCTACCACATCTTTAAATTACTATTAGTATTATTTGAAGTTAACTTAACATTATAAAATACGTAGACCTACACCACAAAACTAGTTAAGGATAAATTATTTAAAATTTGGGAATTCCAGCGTTATGGACATGACATTTGCAGTCAAAACTTGAAATATAAAACTTCAGAAAATGCATTAACACTAAACTATTGAAACGTCTGTTTATCCATAGGCTCCTCCCTGAAAGGAGTCCAGACATTAGAAAAATATCAGTCTACACATGCGTTTTATATTTAATATTAAGGAAATAGACAGTCATGCATGACAAAAAAATCTTTAACTTTTATGAGGCAACGATTTTTTTTGTTGTAATTCTGTGAATTACACTGCGCAAATCGGATGAAGAAGGGTTGGCTCTCCACAGAACATAAAATATTCATTTTATTTTATTTTTCGTGTTCGCATTTATGAGGAAAAAACAATGTTACAGACGTTACAGTTCTCCGTTACGGACGCCACCGCTCTGAAGCGGCACTAAAAGACTGCTTTAAAACTTTCACAGAGACCTCAAACAGAAAGCCTTTCTTTAAAGTGAATTTCGTTTTGTATTAATTGTATCTTAATTTTAATCAATGTTTCATCAACCAATTGCCTGGATTTACTAAATAAGAAGTAGGCTAAATATAGCAGACAATTATAATCATGACACGGAGGTGCCGGCGCATGCACTGGAAAGCGTCTCATAAATGAACCGAAACTCAGCGTATAAGGTAGCCTATTCACGGACCTGAAAAATATATCTATTTTGAAATGTCTACTTGTAAACAGAACAATTCAAAATGGAAGAAAACAGACTGCTCTCTGCTTATGAAATGAAATGTGCATTTCTCTCTGGTGCATTCACTAGCCTACTGCGAAGATCGCGAGTCAGCATCGTCAACTTCATCTTGACTTTATTAATAAACAATTAAAATGTCTCCTTGCTATATTTGACATATTCATAATCATTGCTTTTGCCGGTTCTTTGTGACAGCTTTTAGGTGCTTTATCGGCAGCGCCGCCGCCCTTACATGAACGCGTCACCACCGCATCAAAAACATGATTGCGTGATGAAAACATGAAAAATACCACATAAACATAGCCTAACTGTTTAGAAAGAAAACACAGAACGAATAGCCTAATGCGCATACGTCCGTCTCGCGAATGTATAGTCTTCTTCATGCCATCTTCAAAAGCCGCTTTTCCACTGGCCAGCGCGAGCACAGAGGCCGAAATCATGCCTCACGGCACTCCTGTAAAAAATAAATCGCTATACAAATATACCAGACGCTGCCATTTAGTCTTTATTTACAGACTTGGACACCACACGCGGCTATTGACTGACCACGAACAGGTAATTTAGCCTACTTGCATTTTTCATTCGTTAATGTCTCGCGGTCTTGCTGTTTTTTTTTTGTTTTTTGTTTTACAATTAAAACTAAAAGTCTGTTGTAACGCAAGCCTTACTGAACATGTACCGAGTAAAATATTACTGAAAATTGATTAGTAATGCCTTACACTACTGCGTTACAGCAAAAAGTAATATGTTACTGTAATGCATTACTTTTGTAACGCGTTACTCCCAACCAGTGTTACAGGAGGAATACAGGAGTAATGTAACGCATTACAATTCTGAGACAGTAATATTGTAAGGTAATGAATTACTTTTAAATAACAGTAACAAGTAATATATAATGTATTTCCAGTGGAAAAGCGGCTAATGGTGAAGATGGCATGAAGAAGACTATACATTCGCGAGATGGACGTATGCGCATTAGGCTATTCGTTCTGTGTCTTCTTTCTAAACAGTTAGGCTATGTTTATGTGGTATTATTCATGTTCTCTTACGAGAGTATCTCTCGTACTACGTAATATCTTACGGTACGGGGAAAACCTCTTTTCCACGAGATATTGAAGCAAAAAATTATCCTTAATTTTGAATTAATGTAAAACGCTGTGCAGCAGCATGCAGACATAGGCAGGACGGCTCGCGCGCCTATTGGCTGCCCTGCGGCAACAGCAGCAGCCTATCGAGAGAGGCGCTGCGTGACATAATCCAATGGGGGCATTTCGCGCCCATTTCGTCACGTCCCGCCAGAAAAAGGGCGCAATCTCGCCCTATAAATATAGCTCGATAAGGCTGGTACACTGATTTTCATCTCTTCAGCGAAGCATCACGCATCGCTGGATCCGGAGTGAGAAGCGACGCCATCTGAGGAAAAGCACACAGCGGGACGAGCCATTGAGTCTGAAGTCGCTGGCATCGCCGCCTTTAGCCGCCGTACCTGCTACGCTTTCCGGCGTTATATCCTTTCATACTGTGTGTGTGTGTTCGCCGCTGCGACACACATTTTTTCACTGTCTCCCTCTCTGCTAAAAGAGCTGCGTCTTTTTCAAGATGCAAAGATCCAGCGGCTCGTGCCGAGCCAGACTCAGCGACGGGGACCGTCATGTCATCTGCGTTTCCTGCCTGGGTGAGGATCATGCGGCTCTCGCTCTCGTCGGCGGCTGATGCCCTGTGAGCTACTGCCTATGGTGACTCTGAGGACTTGCCTGGCATCCTTCTCAGAGCCTGCACTTCAGCCCGCCGTAGCGCCGCGCCATAAAAAGCGCCGTGCCCAGCGCGGCCCTGAGCCTTCTCCTGCCAGCCAAAGCTCGCCGGTTTGCCCGCCAGCTTCGCCGGTATCGATTGAGTCCATCCCCGACGGACAGCGGCCGCCGTCTGCCGCCGCTTCCGCCATTGAGGTCGACGAAAAATCCGAGGTCTGTTCTCTCCTGGCTTCAGACAGTGAGGGATGGGCGAGCTCTGTGGACCTCCCCTCTGCGATCCACGAGCCTTCTGGAAAACGAGCGGGCATGGAATCAGAGCTGATGCATCTGCTCTCTCAAGCCGTTGAGAACCTCTGCCTCGAATGGAAGGCGCCCGCGCACAACCGACTGGACGCATGCTTCCTCAAAAAGGACCATGCGCCGTCACAATCCAGGCCCGTGTCTTTTCTTCCTGAGCTTCACGAAGAAGTCGCGAAATCCTGGGGCGCCCCCCTCTCGGCCAGGGTGTGTACTTCTGTCTCGCCTGCATTCTCCACTGTGGACGGTGCGAAAGACAGAGGATACCTTTCTCTTCCCCCAGTGGAAGCAGCGGTAGCTTCTCATCTCTGCCCGCCCTCTGCTGGACGGCGAGCGCAGACGACGCTACCATCTAAAGCCTGCCGAGTGACGTCAACCATGCACGGTCGCGCTTACACCGCCGCCGGGCAAGCCGCGTCAGCTCTACACACGATGGCCATCTTGCAAATCTTCCAGGCCGACCTTCTCCGAAAAATGGACGAGGAAGGCACTGAGTCGATCAGCGTTGCAGATTTACGGAGCGCCACAGACCTGGCTCTTCGCGCTACAAAATCAGCTGCACAGGCCATTGGGCGGAACATGGCTTCTCTCACCGTGGCTGAGAGACATCTGTGGTTGACGCTGTCTGAAATGACTGAAGCGGAGTGCTCGGTATTCCTCGACGCGCCCATTTCATCAGCTGGCCTCTTCGGATCTGCCGTCAAAGATTTCGCGGACAGATTCCAAGAGGTTCAAAAGACATCGCAGGCGATGAAGCACTTCCTCCCGAAGCGCTCTAGTTCCGCAGCAGGTCGCTCTAAACCGCCGCCTGCCCGGAGCTCCCAGCCGCAACCTGCACCACTTGCCGCCGCTGCTTCTCAACGCCGCCAGGCCCGAGAACAGAGACCGCGCTCTCGCTCTGCTGGACGCCGCCCCCCTCAGCACGGGCCCCGGCCGAGGATTGAAATCAAGCCCGAGGTCTCAAAGCCTTCCTAGCCTCTCTAGGAAAGCGACGGTGTTCAGATCCCGCTGCGGCCGGATTTTCACCTAAACATTTCGCTCGTCCAGTTCCATGCAATGTGACTGTTCCAGCATATTTAGCAGTTAACAAGCCGGTCCATTTACCTGCTTGCCTGCACACAAAAGCCGTTTTTACAGCTACCCAGATAAATCCAATAAAAAGTGTATTTTCTGGTGTTCCGGCCACGGCCAATGGTGTTATGAGTGTTGTAAGAATGCCCACGTCTCAGTGCCCATTCCCACACGCAGACACAGCCCGCCACAATACAGGGCTAGCACAAATAAAATCGACCCATGTCGATTTTGCAATAAATGTAGTGTACGTGCCAACAACACAGTGCCCACAAACACTACACGAAGCATGTCTCATGGTTTCTGTAAAAACGAAACCAACACATTTTCAGTTGGCGCGAGCCGACAGTGTTCTCAGTGCAGCGAGTGTGCCCGCTATCCCACGCCCACATTCCCTCACAGACATGCCGAACCCCACGGGGCTCGTCCCGCTCGCCTTCTCTCCACAACCCGTCAGAGAGAAGCTGAGCACGGTCGGGCTGCCTGCTGTGATCAGCGCACCCCCCGCCTCGCACACTACAAACACAGTGTCTATTTCTCAGCATACCGGAGCTCTCCGGCCGCCGCTATGCCGCGGCCAGAGCCCAGATTTCATTCTACCTCTAGCTATTCATGCAGATGCGTGGGCAAAGCTTCCCGGGGTATCAGAATGGGTGCTGAACACTATAAAAAGAGGCTATTCGCTGCAGTTCGCTCGACGCCCCCGCTTTTGCGCGGCGCGGGGGTCTCAGACCCATTCTAGATCTGCGACGGCTGAACAAAACGCCCACGAAGCGCCAGTTCAGAATGATTACAACCAGGAAAATCCTCGCGCAAGTGCGCCAGGGAGACTGGTTCATGTCAATAGATCTGAAAGACGCTTATTTTCAAATACAAATAGCGTTACGTCACAGGCAATTCTTGAGATTCGCCTTCGAGGGCCAGGCATACCAATACAAAGTCGGCCTGTCCATGGCACCCCGTACTTTTACGAAGTGCATGGACTCTCGCACCCCTGAGACTTCAGGGCATGCGAATTTTGAACTACTTGGACGATTGGCTGATTCTAGCTCGATCACAATCAGAGCTCCTATAACACAGGGCCACATTACTCGAACATCTCGAGAATTTGGGTCTCACAGTCAATTGGGCGAAGAGCTCACTGTCTCCCAGCCAGAAAATATCTTTTCTGGGAACAGTGCTGAACTCGCTATCCATGACAGCGCATCTGTCGCCAGAGCGCGCACGGGACATTCAGCGCGCCGTGAAATCTTTTCGCCGTGGCTCGACTGTCCAGCTCAAGAGGTTTCAGAAAATGCTGGGCCTCATGGCCTCAGCTTCAGTGCTCCAGCTGGGTCTGCTTCGCATGCGCCCACTGCAGCTGTGGCTGAAAGCGCGGGTTCCGCCCAGGGCAGGGACCGCTGGTCGGTTTCGCCTCCGGGTCGATCTGAAATGCGTCTCAGCTTTGGAGCCTTGGAAGAAAACCGACTGGTATCAGTCAGGTGTGAGTCTGGGGACTCCCTCGAGCGTGAAGGTGGTGTCCACGGACGCCTCCACCTCGGGATGGGGAGCACTGCTCGAGGGCAGACCGTTCTTTGGCCGGTGGTCAGAACGGGAAAAGCTCCTACATATAAACTGTCTGGAAATGATGGCAGTCGACAACGCGCTACGGCGCTTCTGTCCCCAGATAAAGGGTCACCACGTCTTGGTCAGGTCGGACAACATGTCAGTGGTGGCGTACATAAATCGCCAGGGCGGCATCAAGTCCCGAAACCTTTACAGGCTAACAGAGTGCCTCCTGGTCTGGGCTCAGCACAACCTGCTTTCACTGAGAGCGGCGCATGTGCCTGGTCACCTGAATCTGGGACCAGACAGGCTGTCCCACGAGAACGCTCACTGTCCGAAATATTTCTCCAAGAGCAAGGACGCGCTGGCCCACGTTTGGCCCCGCTGTCCCCTCTATGATTTTCCCGCTGTCTCGCTCCTGCCTCAAGTGCTGGAACGGATCAGGGAAAATGGATGCCCAGTGCTGCTTGTGGCTCCGCTCTGGACAAACCAGGCGTGGTTTCCAGTCCTGATGCGGATGACCAGCACTGCCCCGTGGCCAATACCATTGAGGACAGACCTCCTCTCTCAGGCCAAGGGCTTGATTTGGCATCCTCGCCCACAACTATGGTCCCTACACGCATGGGCCATCAACAGGTACCCGCTAACCTCCCGGAGGGAGTGCTAAACACGATCACGCAGGCAAGGGCCCCGTCTACAAGACGGCTCTACTCCTCGAAAGGGTCTGTGTTCTCTGCCTGGTGTCAAGTTCAGGGCTTTTCACCCGTAGACTGCGGGGTCACGGAAGTACTTTCCTTCCTTCAAGAGCTGCTGGATAAGGGCAGGACCCCATCCTCGCTCAAAGTGTACGTGGCGGCCATAGCAACGTTTACAAAACCTGTGTCTGGCCAGTCACTGGGGAAGAACGACCTAGTCGTGCGATTCCTCAAGGGAGCTCGGAGGTTGAACCCTCCTAGACCTCCTTCAGTCCCGGTGTGGGACCTTTCTACGGTTTTGGAAGCCATGAAAGGTGCCCCGTTCGAGCCAATCCATTTGTCAGACATGAAGCATCTGTCTTTCAAAACGGTGTTTCTTTTGGCTCTCGCTTCAGTGAAGCGCATAGGGGACTTACAAGCGCTTTCAGTAAGCACGCCATGTATGGAGTTTGGGCCTAATGACTCAAAAGTCATACTCAAACCGAGGCACGGGTACGTGCCCAAATCCCTCAACACACCGTTCAGGGCCCAGGTGATTTCCCTGTGCATCGGTTCACGATGAGGAGGAGGATGCGAGTCTCCTCTGCCCTGTCAGGGCACTGAGAGCTTATGTGTCCTGCTCGTCTACCTTCAGGCAGACCGAGCAGCTCTTCGTTTTGTTTGGCGGACGTTCCAAGGGACTGGCCACATCAAAACAGAGTTTATCCAGATGGATAGTCGACGCCATTGCACTGGCTTACACTTCTAAGGGCCTGCAGTGTCCTTTGGGTGTCAGAGCGCACTCCACGAGAGGCGTGGCCTCGTTTGGGCATGGTATAGTGGCGTTACCTTGCAAGATATCTGTACGGCAGCGGGCTGGGCCTCGCCGTCTACATTTATAAGGTTTTATAACCTAGAGGTTCCCGCCTTACAAGCCAAGCTTCTGTCGGTATAGAATTCAGTGTTATCTGCCCCGCTGTGCCGGCCCAGATGCTGAGTTTTGCTTGTGCATCTCTCACTGAGCGATAAAACGGCTCCATGGGTGTTGAATAACCCGTATTTTTAACCAGTTCAGGCTGAACACGCTCACCCTGTCTGTGTGAAACATTATTAACATAACCTATAGGATGCTATTTCATGGGGAATGATGCTTGCAGCCTCTCTTCTCCGACTCTCTGTGAGTCTATAGTGATTATGCACTACATGAGCCCCGGGCTACTGCCCTTGGGACTTTGGTGTCGGATCCCAGTACGCACAGCGTTTTGCATTGTGTTCCCCATAGCGTAAGATATTACGCAGTACGAGAGATACTCTCGTAAGAGAACGTACTCGGTTACTAATGTAACCTCGGTTCTCTCTAGAGAGGGAACGAGTACTGCGTATCTTGCCGTGCATACACAGCTCTGGTTCGCTTCGGCGATGAAAACCAGTGTACCAGCCTTATCGAGCTATATTTATAGGGCGAGATTGCGCCCTTTTTCTGGCGGGACGTGACGAAATGGGCGCGAAATGCCCCCATTGGATTATGTCACGCAGCGCCTCTCCCGATAGGCTGCTGCTGTTGCCGCAGGGCAGCCAATAGGCGCGCGAGCCGTCCTGCCTATGTCTGCATGCTGCTGCACAGCGTTTTACATTAATTCAAAATTAAAGATAATTTTTTGCTTCAATATCTCGTGGAAAAGAGGTTTTCCCCATAGCGTAAGATATTACGCAGTACTCGTTCCCTCTCTAGAGAGAACCGAGGTTACGTTAGTAACCGAGTACGTTTTCATCACGCAATCATGTTTTTGATGCGGTGGTGACGCGTTCATGTAAGGACGGCGGCGCTGCCGATAAAGCACCTAAAAGCTGTCACAAAGAACCGGCAAAAGCAATGATTATGAATATGTCAAATATAGCAAGGAGACATTTTAATTGTTTATTAATAAAGTCAAGATGAAGTTGAAGATGCTGACTCGCGATATTCGCAGTAGGCTAGTGAATGCACCAGAGAGAAATGCACATTTCATTTCATAAGCAGAGAGCAGTCTGTTTTCTTTCGTTTTGAATTGTTCTGTTTACAAGTAGACATTTCAATATAGATATATTTTTCAGGTCCGTGAATAGGCTACCTTATACGCTGAGTTTCGGTTCATTTATGAGACGCGCTCCAGTTCACGCACCGGCGCCTCAGTGTCTTGATTATCTATAATTGTCTGCTATATTTAGCCTACTTCTTATTTATTAAATCCAGGCAATTGGTTGATGAAACATTGATTAAAATTAAGATACAATTAATACAAAACGAAATTCACTTTGTGTCTTCTGTGTAAGGTCTCTGTGAAAGTTTTAAAGCAGTCTTTTAGTGCCGCTTCAGAGCGGTGGCGTCCGTAACGGAGAACTGTCACGTCTGTAACATTGTTTTTTCTTCATAAATGCGAACACGAAAAATAAAATAAAATGAATATTTTATGTTCTCTTTGGAGACCCAACCCTTCTTCATCAGATTTGCGCAGTGTAATTCACAGAATTACAACAAAAAAAATCGTTGCCTCCTAAAAGTTAAAGATTTTTTTTGTCACGCATGACTGTCTATTTCCCTAATATTAAATATAAAACGCATGTGTATACTGATATGGATAAACATATCAGTCTATGGATAAAGCCTATGGATAAACAGACGTTTCAATATTTTGGTATTAATGCATTTTCTGAGAATTTATATTTCAAGTTTTGACTGCAAATGTCATGTCCATAACGCTGGAATTCCGAAATTTTAAATAATTTATCCTCAACTAGTTTTGTGGTGTAGGTCTACGTATTTTATAATGTTAAGTTAACTTCAAATAATACTAATAGTAATTTAAAGATGTGGTAGCATTGGATCTGGACGGTATGGATAACACTGGGAGTTGGAAGGGGTGTGTCGCGATTCTGCAGGTTCGTGGATCTGAGTGTCGCGATTTCGGTTTCATATCGCATATTGTTACAGCCCTAGTCATTTTAGAATGTTAAGTTCTACTTCTGTATAGTTATTTTGGTGAAAGTAACTCAAAAGTAATACAGGAGTAATGTAACGCATTACAATTCTGAGACAGTAATATTGTAAGGTAATGAATTACTTTTAAATAACAGTAAAAAGTAATATATAATGTATTACAGTTTGGAAGTAACTTGCACAACACTGTTGACAACCCAGCAACCAATTATAAAGTTATTTGGCGTAGGCCCCGTCCGTAGTTCATAATCCGAGTGTAGCGGATCTGCATTTCCTGCCTGAAGCAAAGGCAGGAGCGCAGACGACCCTCGCAGGACCATCCTGGTGGTGGTGGGGATGGTGGAAGAAGTTGTTGCGTCAGTATTTGCGAACTCAAACATGTGTAAGTACCGATCTTTTATACGCGAGTATAAGGACATGATTGGATAGATGTGAAGGTAATAATGACGTAGTAATTAAGTCTTCCTGGCAGAACTTTATGCTAAAGCTTTAATTTCCCAGTTGTGACTCATCAAACACTTCAAAATTAAAATACCACAAAAGTAGCAACACTCAATGTTTCCTCCATTTCATCCATCATTTCATCATTCCATAAGCATATTAACTCAAAATCTGGCTTCCTAAAGTCATTTATATGAGGTTAACACTAGGACTCAATGCAGTGCTACTGTGGTTGTTTTATTCTATTGTCTAAATATTAATATCTATGGTGATATCTGGTGTGGTAATCAGATGATATGATCATTGGTGATCTGTTAATAACTCAGTAGCAAACTGCTATGAGGTCACAAACTGTCGCTATGGAGATATGACTAAGAGTGTAACCGCAAAATGAAGCTGTTTTTTTACCTGTGGCTGAAAGTGTGACACAAATGCACACAATATTGCTCCTAGGAAGGAGAACTAAGTTTAGTCACTCTGAACTGGAATGGTAACACAAAAGGTTCCGGGTTCAAAGTCGGACCCGAAATTATCCAATCAAGGCAAAAACACTTGACCAGTTAAACTAGCACTAACTATTTCTATTCAAATATTTTTTTAAGCTACGTGTACTGTACTTGTCACAGCACTTGCATATTGTTGCCCTATTTGGTTGCTTCCATTTTTCTCCTCATTTGTAAGTCGCTTTGGATAAACACATCTGCTGAATGATTAAATATAAAAATCATATATATGTCCAATCACTTACAAAGCACTTACTTAGCACTCCACTCTTCAAGAAGCTGATTTATAGTTATGCACCATAGCTTAATTTTTAAAACTTAAAAGGATAGTTCGCTTAAAGATGACAATTCTATCTTCACTTACTCACCCTCACATCTTTCCAAACTTGTATGACTTTCTTTCTTTTGTTCAAAAATGTCTAGAATGATAAAACGCTAAAAAAGGGTGAGTTTAGATTTAGAGTTTAGATAATCCTGCAAACAGCCAGTTAGCCAGAGGAGCTTTAATTTTTAAAATTCAGACTTTCACTTTTAAATGGCATCACTGTGGCTTTTTACCTGACAGGATGTTGCCCCAAAGAAAACGGTAAACTGCAAAGCACGCATATTGATTTCCATTGCAAAATTCTTTAGGTGTGCATATATGACGCAAGCTAACTTTGGCTCTTTTGCTGAGTGGGCCATTGTCAACTGTATACAGGCAATTTCCACTAACACTACAAAACGACACCCACAGACGGCAACAAAAACCCTCAGCTGTAACCATAAGGTGACTTCTTGTAAAAAGGCACACTTGTAGACTGATAGCCCAGAAGATGCCTTGCTTGTCGAAGTAGAATCAAACAGTGACAGGACACTCTACAGCAATCACTGACGGTGCGGTTTCACTTGAACACATTTAAAACTAAGCGCTGAGTAATTCGGATAGCAGTTTATTTGACACACAGGTTTGAACCTCAACTACTGATCTGAGCGATCGCTGCAAACATCTGGTTCAACACTCTCGGTTTCACAAAACGCTTCCTAACTTCTTGGGTTATTCTTAAGAGCACATGTTTAATAGGAACTAACTTGTACTTTGCATTGGTAAATTAACTAAAAAAGTTTATTCACCAATGCGTAACGAGTATTTACCAATTAATTTACCAATGAGTGGTGACTAATAATCAACCCATACAATGACCCCTAACACCTGGACACTAAAGTCACACTTAAAAACGTTAATTGCATCAGACAGCAAAATATTAAAACAAGAGGCATCTGCTAAAAAAATGTAAAAAATCTTTTCTCAGAACTAACTTTCTACTCACTTTTTGTGTCATCATGTGAGGGGGAGTTTTAGTGAATGAAGTCAGTTTTTACAGGTGCACATCTTCCAGATTGATTCACATTGACATAAAGTCACAATATGCTTAGTTTTCAACATTATAACTATTGTAAAACCTAACAAATTTCTTCATGTGAAATGTTTTGCTTGAAGTAAATGCTTGTTTTGGTATATACTGCAATGGCATCCATTTTTTATTACGGCTTAAGTGTTCAAATACATTTTAGGGTCAATCGCTGTTCATAAAATAACAGAATTTTTTAAATCAGATCAGCTTAAAAAAGTTGTTGTTTGATATACAATACATCATTGCTCAACCCAGCAGTCATTTAATATTGCAAGTGTAATACTTACCCTTTGCCTTCAGCTGACTGTCAAACAGCTGTCTGCACTGGCAGCATGGATGCTGAGGTCTGTCTGTCTACCTGACCATCTACTCTTCATCCTCCTCTCTTTACTGCTCTCGCTCTATCTGCCCCTCCCCTTTTTCCTCCATCTGTCAGGAGGACCTCTCTTTCTCTATCACACTACTCCTTTCTTTCTGTTACTCATCCGACCTCTCTCTCTCTTTTTCTCTCGCTCTGCAATTGCATTTTCTTCCTCCCTGCTCGATGTATGACTAACCACAATGTTTGCTGACATGTTTACAAAGCTAAATCAAGAGGTCAGAGGGCCCGAAGAGAAAAAAATGTCCTCTCAATCTTTCTTTGATGCAAGGATGTTCTTTTCTTATTGTTTATATAAAATGTATTATTTATATATTTTATTGTTGTGTCCTAGTATACACCATTTTGTGAGAGTCTGAAGTTCTGAACTTTGTTTTTTAGAGCAAGATTATTACAAGTTATTGGAGAGGCCAGGAAAATGTGAATTTCTTGGCTTTTGTTAAGAGTAAATATTAGCCACCTGGGCCCCACGCTGGGCTCGACACAGTGCCTGAGCGGTGCTCAGAGCACAAAAGTTTGATGAGGACCACATCCTGTTTCATACAAACTTTTTATACCCACAAACTACACACACACACACACACACACACAACACACTCAGAAAACATGCATATAAACAATCACATGCATGCATGTATGCAGGAATCCATATGCACTGACAAATGGGCTCTGCTGAAGCACAAGGAGGACCAAAATTATATAAGAAAAATTAAATGGAGAAGCATCTTTGAAACAATCTGTGCTTTTATCTGGTAGAAGTATGCATATAATTCAGTATGCATTACATACCTCATTTACTAAATTTAGCAACACATCATCAGTGCATGAGTACATTTGCTAATGGATGCTCTAAAACTATTAAGTGATGTGCATGTCGTATCAAGCTAATACACACCACACAGGTACAGCTGAAGTCTGCAATTTCTGCATCATACCAAAAAAAGAAAGAAAAAAAGTTTAGGTGCGCCCCAATTTCTATGCCATTTTGTAGTATAAATATTTCTCAAGTAGTGCTTTCACAATGAAAATTCCAAAATGTTGGACACCTCATGCTCTCGACTGTCTTTAGCGACCTGGATCTATATCTAAAACAGATGGATCTCTGCCTGTTGCGATGATTCAAAACTCTCCTTATATTAGAGTAACAATTACAGAAGAATAAAATAAAGCGTAGGCCTATTACCTTTCGGAGCTTGGAAGGGTTCAGTTTGAGCAGATGTTTTATACCATTATCAGTGTCCTCGTCAGGGATCATTTCCCAGTACATTCAGCATCTGACTCGTATTCGCCATCTCAAACATATTCTCAAAACTATCATTTTCAACATCTTCAAAATCATTCTTCACCAGATTCACCATCAAGTGACAGTGACACTAATATTCAGTAAATTGCTGAGCAATTTGAAGTTTTGCGGATGATATTTCCTATTGTTTTGTTTTCTGCCTGTGGTAACTATGAGTGAATGTCTAACTTAAAAAATGAATGATGTGCATGGAGGGTAGTGAATGACGCACCGGGTCACTAAAGACCCGAGGTATGTTTAAGGTGTGGTCAGATGTCCCAATAACGAGGGCGTATTCCAGCCATTTCGTTAAGAATCTACACGATCGTGATTGCATGAGGGCGAAAGATTTCCCCAGGCAGATTTTGCATAAGGTTCAAGCAAATTTGCACGTTTACAAACAGAAAGCTGTTTGGTTTGAAATATATCGCTACACTATAATGAACAATTATTACAACTTCTCATGTGACCCGTTAGAGAAATCAAATGGCTACAAATGGTTTAAACGGATAGTTCAACAATCCATGTGTTGTCACATTTACCATTGCTTGGCAAAAGTCTTGCTGTCATTTCAATAAGAATTCATGCAATCGTGAATTGAACGGCAAAATATTTCCCTGGCAGACACTAATGGTATTCTAGTTGGTGACTGCATGTTTATCTGGAATAGAAGAAATGATTGTGTGATGACATCATAAATCACATGAGGTCATTGTTTATATTTTAGCATCATGAAAAAAGCAGAAATAACAATGATTCTCTAACAGCTCAGCCGCACTTACAAGCCCACAGCTACATGCAGGGTTTGTTTTTGTTGGTATCGTAAGTAATTAACAGTTTTCACTATGATGATTCAAGTGAGAACGATATGTTTAAGAAAGTAGGCTACTCAAAACTAAGAACAATTGACATTTGGTGCTGCATCAGAACAGGAACTCAAAGTGTGAGGTGAGCAAACAAGATGCGTAACACGCTGCTCTGGTAAAGGTCAGTTGTCTCGGTGAAGGGAAGGGGGAGGGATTGACACTCATGCAAAACAAGAAAACAGCCTCGGATTGCAAGACCGCAAGGAGAGGGTGTTTTAGGGGTCTTAAGTAGGTGTTAAGATTGTATGTGCAAATGTGTGGGTAGAAACTTCAACCTACATTCAAAGCACTTTGTAAACTTGACCAGCAATGCCCAAAATAAACCAAATCAACGTCTGCTACATAAATAAATGTTCATGTTTAATGGCATAACAGAATTTAAAAAAAGATCAAGAATGAAAATGAAAGGAATATGCCATGTTCAATACAATAGAAAACCACACTTCGACAGCATCCATATCATCCTGGCCATTCCCACAGAAAATTTGTTTGTATCTAAATTATGCAAAAAAAAAAAAAATTATGTACAGAAATGCACAGAATGAAATATGTCTCTTGTAGGTGCATAAGTATTCACTTTTTTTGTGTGTTTTTTTTTTTTTGTTTTGTAATTTGTTAACAACTATAAATCTCTCACAAACTGTATAAAAATAAATATACTGTGATTTGCTTGTGGAATGTGATAAGATATGTTCAAATGATCAAAAATGAATCTTTTGGCCACAAAATAGTCTGCACAACAAAATGTGTCTGAGATTTTTTTTATGGTTGAGA
Organism: Gila orcuttii; assembly: GCA_026230005.1. Classification (NCBI taxonomy): domain Eukaryota; kingdom Metazoa; phylum Chordata; class Actinopteri; order Cypriniformes; family Leuciscidae; genus Gila; species Gila orcuttii. Next base: position 22,214,268 of record JAPDVR010000003.1, read on the forward strand.
TTAAGATTTTAGAAAGTTCTGATTATTGTTGCTGATTTAGATATGGCCTATTTAAAGACTTGTTGTTATTATTAAATATTAAAATGTATTAAATATTAAAACAGCTCAAACTGCTGAAAATGAAAACAGACTTAAATTCATTAAGATTCCCAACAACGGATTGGATTATATACAGTTCTGTTCATAACTTTTGATATTTATTGTTTACTATTGTGAACTTAAGATTCTAAACAGTTTTAGAGAAACCAGGCTTCAAAATAATACAAGATAATTTTAAGAAGAAGTTTATTTAGTAATGTGTTTTTGGTTAAGAAAAATTTTGAATAAAAAACAACAACAACACACAACCTCATGATTTAAAAGGCTGAGAAATTTGTTAAATCAGCGTGCAACATGTACATCAAGGTGTTATGAAGGTGTTCCTTTGCAGAAAGACCATAAATAGAGTAAAATATTATGCAATGGAGCACAGATCTTATGTAGATATGTGTACCCACCAAATTTCACTACAATGAATTAAATTCCAGACAAGAATCAGCACAAACAGCCTCATTACAAGGCATTTGTCAGCTTTGTGAAACATTTCAGCAATCACTTGTCATACGTACATTTTTCACCCTAGAATTTGTTCACTTGACATGTGCTCCAAACACGTGAATCAGTTCTGGATTCTGAGTTATACAAACCACAGAAACAGCGGTATAAACAACCTGTGGTTCAACAACTATCGAGATAGAAAAAAAAAAACAGTCTGTGGTGATAGTGAATATTTTTTTGTCTGAAATCTGATACGAGTTGCGGTGTTTACTGAAAGATAAAACAGGGAAAAAAAGTGAGCGTGTAGAGATTTCACAAACACAAATATACTCTATGAATTTATTTTCTTTTCGTTTCAAAAGTGAATTTGAATTGAAGTGGGAATAAATTTCCCACTGTGGTAGCCTACTACTACAGTAATTTTTTTGTAATGGAGTGCACTGTACTGTTTTTGTGCTGAGTGGGTGTTTAAAAACCTCTTCTTAAGAAAGTGTTGTTTTAATAATGCGCAATGCCTCTGATTTGACACCGGATTATCAGGAAGCTCTACATGAAAAGAACAAGCCATCACAACCGGAGAGGGAAAAAAACAGGTTTCAGTGGTTTTTAAGATCAAACCAACAAGTGAGACTGTCAGTTTTACGTTACGTTCATACCACATCTTACAGCAAAAAAGAAGACATCAGTCACAGAAACTTTCCCCACAACACCTCGCCAAATGTCTTTAATGTTGTCTATATCTCCTATACCATCTGTTTTAATACAAAAATGCTTAACCTGCTATTCAATCCATTACTATATATATATATATATATATATATATATATATATACACACACACATTTGGCAGACTCTTTTATCCAAAGTGATGTGCATTGCATTCAAGGAATCAAAGGATTAATTCACCTCAAAATGAAAATTTCCTAATAATTTACTCACCCCAATGCCATCCAAGATATCCATGTCTTTCTTTCCTCAGTTGAAAAGAAATTAAGTTTTTTGAGGAAAACATTTCTGGATTTTTCTTCGAATAATGTTTTTTTTTGAAAATGACCTATCCTTTCGCGAGATAAGACCCTCCTCCTCAGCTGCGATCGTGCACAGCCGTTTCAAGCACTTCAAAGACCTTTGAAACTGCATTGATTTGGACTTCAAAACGCTGGTTGTCATTGAAGTCCATTATTCGAAGAAAAATCCAGAAATGTTTTCCTCAAAAAACTTAATTTCTCTTCCACTGAGGAAAGAAAGACATGGATATCTTGGATGGCATTGGGGTGAGTAAATTATTAGGAAATTTTCATTTTGGGGTGAACTAATCCCTTAACATTTATTTGACACGTTCAAACTATAGACTGTAAAAAAAGATGGACGACGCCCCTTCGTTCTTTTCCATTGGCGAGAAGTGAAGCCGCCATTGTCCCGATATGGCGCTGACATCTTGGGACTTGAGTCTGCGCAGTTGTGATTTCGGGACCAGACATGCGCAGTAGTGAGCAGGAAGTAAAGCCGCGAAATTAACGTCCCGCTCTGGTCCCGCCCTCACTCTCGCTGAATCAATCGTAAGCACGCGCCTCTGCTGCAGAACAACCCATTATGTCAGTGTTAAATAATTAATTATGGAAATTTAGATATTAAATTTAAAGCTCCAATCTCCTCAGTCCTCCAAAGATCCCGAAAAAAAGTCCGTTGTTGCTTCAGTGACTACTTTGCTCAGAGAACCTGTCAATCACAGCTGTCAATCATGACGCCACAGCGCCGTTTTTATAGCATCAAATAACTAACTAAAAACAAACTTATTTTAAAAACAAACATTTGAAATTACATCAGCGTGATGAAAACTACAGTAAATGACAGAAACTATCTTTGGAAAAAAGATATGTGAAGTGTAATTTAATTGTTTAGTTGATCTCATGTCCCATTGAATAACATGGGGAGGCGGGGTTTATGAGCTATACTAGGACCGGTCACCGGGGGGCGATCGAGACGCTTTGGCTTCACTTCTCAGGGCTTGTGCGGCACGCTTGGTTCAAACTAAACACACCACCCTTAAAGGGTAACTAAACACTAAAACAACTTTTTTTAGTTAATGATCTGTAAGAATGGAGCTTCATAAATGCTGTTCATTGATTCGAGTACATTTTTTGACATTTGGGTTCAAAGTGTTTTAATTCTACAATATATGGTGTAAAAACGTCTGAGTGCTGCTCTCTTCAGGTTGAATGGTGGCTACTGCAGTTGAATTTTCCTATTGGAAGTTGTGGTACCCTCTGACGTCAGAGAGTACCAGCTAACCACGCCCTTGCCTACAGAAAGATGCATCTCAGGTGCATGCCCCCCCCTCCGCTGGGCTCTGCCCACTTTTCCAGCATTTTTCAAATATTGCCAGTAGGGGCGGGCGATACTCCAAATTCGGTATCGATCCGATACCAAGTAAATACAGGGCCAGTATCGCCAATATCGATACCAATACCAATACTTTTTAATTTTAAAAGCATGCACGTGAACTTACATGCACTTTCCTGTGCTAGAGCAGTGTGTCATGATTTATGAAGTGAATGCATCATTAATATGCTAAATCTGAATACGTTTAATGACCACTAAATATTTTGTGATTTGTGCTCTCAACTCGCCTGTAATTAGTCAGTGACTTTTACCAAACTACCCTAATTAGAGTAAATGCACTATTGTACACTAGCCTACTGTTCAAAAATTTGGGGGCTGTAAGATTTTTAATTCTCTTCTGCATTTATTTGATCAAAAATACAGTAAAAAATGTAATATTATTACAATTTAACATAGTATTTTCTGTAATTTATTCCTGTGATCAAAGCTGAATTTTCAGCATCATTACTCCAGTCTTCATGATCCTTCATGATGAGAATTCATTTTAATATGCTGATTTGCTGCTCAAGAAACATTTCTTATTATTATCAATGTTGAAAACAGTTTCATGTTTTTGTGGAAACCAAATAATTTTGCATAAAATGTATCATGATGAACAAAGTTGAAAGAACAGCATTTATATGAAATATAAAAATATAAATCTTACTGAGTCAACATTTTGAACCGTTATGTAAACTTTTAATTTGTTTATTGCGAAATAACTCCCTATTGTTTCTCTGTCATCTAAGCAAGGCTTTCTTTCCCAAAAGCACTGTGACAAAAGCACCAGCTTTGAACGCTCTCTGTGATTGATTGGTTTCGTCTTGTATCCAGATGACTAGGAGAAATAGTTCTACCCTACACAATTATTCGCTAACATTCGCTTATTTTGCGCACTGAATTGCGTTCTAAATTAATAAAATTTACTGGTAAAAAAAACACATTTGGATCGATATTTTTATGTGAGGTTCGATCCTTTTCGATACCCCGTCAGTATCGAAAGTATCGATACTTCAGGATCGATCCGCCCACCCCTAATTGCCAGTGGGTGGAGTCAGGCTCTGACCAGGGGTTTAGTTACCCTTTAATAGTGTTGCCAGACGTACGATAATTATCGTATTTGTACGATAATTTTGACCTCTGTACGATCAATAATGATAAAAATCCCATAATGTATGATCATTTCTGAATTTTGTGACACTTCAAATGATGGTCATTGTAATCATAGGGATTCTGTACTCATTGATCTACAAGTGGATCCGTCATGATTGTGAGGAGAACTGTGAGAGAGGGAGAGAGCGAGAGACCTTGCGTGTGTGTGTGCCTCTTGAAGCGTACAATAATTTACACTAATTCCAAGTTCGCTGTTGAGATTAAAAAAAAGTTTGTAACGTTAGGTGTTTGTCGGATAACGTTAAGTATGAATGAGCATTTAACAAACTAGTCTGCAGAGCCAAACAGCGTTGTCATTTGTTTACTTCCTTGCTACAACGTACAATTAACAATACGAACTATTACAGGAAAACACATCGACGAAAAAAATAAATCATACTTACAGGTTGTGGCCCGTAAACAACAGCTTCTGTTCTTAAAGTTGGAACTGCTCCATCTTTCAGGACAAGCCGTTGTGCAAATCCTGCATTGAACTCGCGAAGATAGTGGAAGCTTTCCTCCGTAAAATGTGCAGCACAGAGAGCGAGATTTGGGTAATAATTAACCATTGATCCCTAACTCTAGGAAGGCTGAACAAAGTGGACCTGCAATCCGGGCACTGATGAAAATAACAGCGTTCGACGACATAGTGCGGGGCAACAACACTCCTATACCACAACAACTCTTCTCCAATGCAATATAAAATGGCCTCGCCCCCTTATTTAGTATTCTCGGAGGAGGGGTTTATTGGGGTTACTGACGTCAGCAACCCTGGAGGAATGTCGTGTAGTCCTTACCGGCCGTTTGCTGTAGTCCTTAGAAATTGATTTCTTTAAAAGCAAATATCTTCCTTTGCTTTGAACTTTGAGCATTGTAACTTTGCAGATGTTGTTTATGCTCAAACAGCAACATTACACACTAGTTAAAGTTAGAAAAGTGAAATCGTGTTTTACCACCCCTTTAATATGACTGAATAAAGTATCAGTAAAATAATCCAAACATAATTGTGGTATTTAAGGTCAGCAGAGGTGGAAAGAGTACAAAAATGTTCTACTCAAGTAAAAATACTATTACTTCAATAAAATTGTACTTAATTACAAGTAAAAGTACCAGTCTAAAAATCTACTCAAGTAAAAGTAAAAAGTAGCTCGTTTAAAATTTACTCAGAGTAAAAGTTGCTGAGTAACTTTTTTAACATTGGGGGTGGGGTGTATGAGAGTTTCACAGTATGATAACCGTCTCAGAAAATATCACGGTTTATATAAACTGTATTATTAAATGATGGTTATTATTATCATCAGTTAAAATGACAGTTAAAAAAAATGAAACATTTGTTTAATAAAACATATCTAATCAACTAATTTCAATAACTGATTATGAATTAGATTAACAACTTATTTTTATCATTAATAACTTATTAAAATGTTTAAAAATAGAGTTCTATGAAATGTTTCTTATTAAGAATTTTTTTCTTTAATACAAATATTTTATCAAAAACGGTGGTAATCAAATAAAAGTTTAGCAAACGTTTTATCCTTTTAGTTTTTGGCAAAGTGCTACAAAACAGATTTACTCAAACCATGGACAAATAATATATATTCCTTAAATAATGTTTAAATAATTTGTAGTATTATTATTGTTGTTGTTAATATTATTATGACAAGTAAGTACATTATATTGTAATAAAAAATAGTAATATATCTGTCATAATTTCTTCTAGTAAAACCGAACTTTTATTTTGACGGGTTGTTAAATCCTGTTTCAGAGTGTATTTGACAATGGTTTTCTCAAATTATGAAATTATGAAAATGCTCATTAGGCGTTCTCTCAGTGCAGCTCTGGAAATGTTCATGTATTCATGTCCTCCTATTGTTTGTGAGATGCTGAAAACAGCATGAGCGCGTCGCGTCCTTGAGTAGTAAGTAGACGAAACAGCAAGAGCTCATTCACACAGAGACACGCAGAACAAGCAGATTATATATTTACATAGCAGTCTTTTGTGCTTTAATATTCACAGATCATGTCGCGATTGGATTTATCGTACAGCTTTACTTTCGATTTATTCATCCATACATCTACCAGTTTGCGTGTTTTACGTGACATCTGCATTATACTGTAAATTCCATTTTTTCTCTATATATCCAAAGTATTCCTATACTGACCAGGGCTTCACACACCGGTATGTGTGCGAGTGAGATTTCGACAGCATTTCGCGTTCAGCTGGGTCTGCATCACTGTCTGTCTAAGTTGTCCGTCATCTTTTCCATATGGTTTTGTTATTTTAGCGCGTTTGTTCCATAGGTCTGTTCTCCCGCCCTTCAATCAATCAATGCTGTAGTTCCGGAGCGCGATGTTTTCACCCAAAGCATTTTTTTTTTTATTATTATTTTTACTCAGTAACGGATATGTTTTAAAATGTAGCGAATTACAATACTTCAAACAAAACATACTTAAGTAAAAGTAAAATTACTAATTTTAAAAACTACTTAAAAAAGTAGAAGTACACAAAAAAACTACTCAATTACAGTAACGCGAGTAAATGTAATTCGTTACTTTCCACCTCTGAAGGTCAGACAACTACTATTGTGATTTTATATACAAAATGTAGTTGTCCCACAGTATTGCCGTCATTTCCACCACAGAGCTGTAGTGTCCCTTTTAAAAAGTTTTTTTGAAAGATTGTTTGGGTAGTTTCTATGGAGATGAACAATGACATCACAGCACATGTCTGACATGGAGGAGATTTTGAATTTCTTTACCAACTTGGAGAAGAAAACTCAAGGTAAATATTGCTTGAAATTAAAATATTTTTATTGTATGTCATTTCCAAACATGGCGTAAGATCAATTGAGTTTGTAAATAAATATATTTTTTAACATAAATAGATGTATTTTGCATGCATGCAATACTAGCTACCAATTCATAGCTAATCTGTAATACTAGCTTAGATTTTTTTACAAAATACTGCAGGATTGTCATTTCCACCACCGTCATTTCCAACACATTACCTTCTTGGGTGGAAATGACAAAGGTGAGGTGGAAATTACATTTATGCTTACAAGGTGCAATTCATAAATTGTGTGGCTACATATGTATATTTTATTTATTGAAATGTACAGTGCTAATGTATTTATTCAAATATATAATTTGTTGAAATGCCTTTTCATCTATTTTTAAGATGCCACGGACAGAGCCGGATTAACGCAAAGGCAAACTAGGCACGTGCCTAGGGCCCGATTGGCGGGATGGGGCCCAGACAGAGGGACAAAAATAAAAAAATTAAAAAAATGTACAAATATCCTACAATTTATTTCAATATTTATTAATTAACTAAAAATAGTGACGATGTTTATCTTAACCATAGACTTTTACATTACGTCACATTAACGCCAGCCCATCAGGTGCTGCGTAGCAAAAGCCTATCGCAAAGAAGCACAGCTCGTAATGCAGGTGTGTGCGTTGTCGTCATCTATTCTGGAGTGATTGCAATGTATTCTAATTATAAACTTTTACTGTAGATCAGCTTCATTTCTGTAAAAATCATTCACCGCTTTATTACGAGTTTAAAAGAGCGCGAGCGTCATTAACGTTCTCAGACGCGAAGCTTTGAATTTGCGCGTACAATGAATAACATCGCGTCGGGAGCTGACTAAAAACGCTACAAAAGTAAAAGTCAAGACGTTTGTATTCAAAGTTAAAAAGCCAACACACTACAACATTTTTAAATGTTTCAAATAAAGGATCTCATGGGTCTATCTTCTAAATTCTCCTGATGATTAGATTATACCCTGTCTGACATCAGCCTACTTACGCCAATAATATCAGTTTAGATTTTTTTTTTCTAATCAGTAGCGATCGTGTCTTTCTCGTCCACTTGATTTGTGTACAGCATATTTAAGGTAGCAATGCAATGCATAATATCATATTACTTATATTAATAATATGACAATATCTGCAGTCAATATTGATTAAATGGGAGGGAGAATCCTGCCCATACCAGCTATGAAAAAAATGATAAAAGCATATATCACTGAAGTGGTATTCTGGAACTGTGAATAAATTGAATAAAACAGCAAAATAACAATAACAATAACATCTTCATTAAACAAAAAAGAGATTACCTTAGATGAAGTTTGATTAATATGCACATACAGTAGCCTACTGGTAAAAAGTCTGGACCAATTACTAGTTTGAATGTTTTGAAAGAATTTTTTTATTATGCTCTACAAGCCTGCATTTATTTGATCAAAAAAAAAAAAAAAAAAAAAAAAAAAAAAACAGGAATATTCAGCAAGGATGTGTTAAATATATAAAAAGTGATAGTGAAGACTTTTTTAAAACAACTTTTTAATAATCAAAAAAAAAAAATCCTGAAAAAAAGTATCACAGGTTATAAAATAATTATTAAGCACCATTTCTAACATTTGATAATAAATCAGAATATTATAAAGTTTTCTGAAGGATCACATGACACTAAATTCTGCTTTGCATCACAGAAATATATTTTAAAGTATAGTAAAATAGGAAAACCATTATTTTAAATTTTTTATAATATATTATTTTTCTGTATTTTTGATCAAATGAATCCAGGCTTGATAAGAGACTTCTTTCAAAAACATTAAAAATAGTAATGTGTCCAAACTTATGTACTGTGTAAGTAAAAACATTTAAAATTAAATGTTGTATAAATTAAAAGGTTAGGAATCATATTTGTTTCAAGAGTTTTTTATTGGGGGTGGGGGGCCTCCAACATGAATATTGCCTAGGGCCTCCAAATGTCTAGAACCGGCCCTGGCCACGGAAGTCAACTGCAGAAAGGTCTCAGTCCTATAGGGACAGACTAAAAGAGGACCCTGTCAAATATGAAAACAATGACGGGTATAATTGGGATCAATCGCTTTTATTGGCCACTGAGAGATGATGTCATCTGGTACCAACCCATGGATATAATAGAGAGCCTAAGTCCCTCTCCTTCCGGTGGACCACCATGGGACCTTATTTCGGAAAAATATTGTATGGTAGTCAATGGCGAGAGACAACAAATATTTGGATCCCGTTTTAATTGTGCCCTGAATTATGATGTTTGTCAATTTAAAAAATACATTTTAAAGTCAAGAAAGTCGCAGTTTGATGTAAAACTGTTTAGGTATAAGACTGTGAAAATACGTACTTACAAAGACTACAAACCCAAAAGGCACGCATGTGACGTCATACCTTTTCTCTCAATGAATGAAGCTAACTTTACTGAAGCTAACGTCTGTCATTTTTTCTATAGTCTAACGTTATAATCGTAACGTTACGCCGTCATGCCTGTGTGTTTTTTTGTACCAGACTGCACACATACGAGCTTGGTGACGTACATAGTGCGAGACGAGAGATGTAGTTCATTGAGCGATTTCCACATAAAACTAAATGTTACTCTTTTGTTTTATGAAAAACTGTGACTTTCTTGACTTTCATAATTATCTTTTAAATTGATAAACATCATATGTGTAATTCAGGACACAGTGCAGATGGAATAAAAAGATAAGTTGTCTCTCGGGAATAAGAAATAAGGTCCCATGAGCCGGAAGCAGAGGGGAGGGACTTAGGCTCTCTATAGGCCTCATCCCTGAGCCTGTATCTGTGACAAAACGGCACAAGGAGATTAAGATGGAAGTTTGGAAAGAAATATGCAAGATTTGGCCTTGAATCACATTGCCATCCTCTCTCTCTCTCTTTCACACACACACTCTCTCCCTCTCTCATAAACTGTCTCTCTCTCTCTCACACACACACTACCTCACTTTCATGCACATTATCTCTCACACACATACCGTCTGGTCACCATAATTGCTCTCTGGACAAACCTCCATGCTTAACCCCCCCCCCCCCCCCCCCTCCCCCTTATGCGTAACTTAAATTTTTCATGTGACTATTTGTGGTTAAAGATGTTTACAGTAAGACTATAACTGTTCATCTGGTTATGGAACCAAACAGACTAATGACTAATGAGACTAATGATTTGTTAAATGGAATTGTCTGCTTCAGGTTTCAAATAAATGTCTTCTGTTTTTCTACATGGACGTCCATTCATTGTCATTTCCACAACACCCAGTCATTTCCACCCCCTCATAACTTTTTTTAAAATATTTACAAAATTCTAATCACTCATTAAAAACTTCTGCATAGTTTATGGGATAATGGTCCACTTAATGTAATAACACAAGTAGTTATTTTTCTGAAATGTATCTAACCAATCCAATATTATATTTCAGGTTGTGGTGGATGTAAGCTTTGTGTTTGGGCCTCATGACAATTAATTTACTTAATCCACAAATCTATGGTAATTGCAATATAGGTATAAACTGGCAATACTATGTGTGAAAGTGGTCTTAAGAAATTATGTATATCATAATATTTTTAAATAATAATCAAATATTTACATGTGATGGAAATGACATTTGTTCAGTCCAGATCGGAAAATATGTCAAAAAACACCAATTTGTCTTATAATGTAAGTGCGTTCTCTTATGGATCATTAAACTAGACTAGTTATATTTAACTGTTAGACTGTGACAATTTTGATATGAACACTTTTCCCCCCCTAAAGTTCACAAGGCCAAAAGTGCCTGTAGTTGAAGAACCACCCTAGCCTGGTTAAAACCAGACCATTCTCAGTTGTAACTGAGTTAGGGTTTGGCAAAGCGTCATAGACAAATCATTTCCAGAGGGGCGTCACCAGCGGACGTCGCGGATAGACCTAAACCCAATCAGAGCGATGAAGGAGATGACGTATGCAGAGTGGCGGAGAAACATCTCCGAGTGTTGTTCTTTGCTCCGTTTTTAACAAAAAGGAAACGTTCAAATTACTTAAAACAGAAGCGATAGCTGATTCGAACGAGTGATGTTCGATGGCGGCATCCATCTTTGTAATGTAGGCTACAAAATCTGCTTCAAAATCCCAGCGCAGTCGTCATCGTGTAAAGCCCGGCCCAACGTTTCTGATTGGTGCCGCGATTTCGACGGATTGGAAATGGGTTTGAATGAGCTCTTTACCAGTGTAGTGATCTTTTTCTTTGTAGAAAAGTTAGAAGCTCAGACCAGGAGACGGAGGAAGTTTTCCAAGCAGAAGTTCTTTTATTGCTTGTCGCTGCAGTCATACCAACATCGTCTGACTTCTTGAGTCAAACATCGTAATATATATACATTATAAGAGGGAGGGATTACATTGTGATGGTGGAAACTCGTATACAGGTTTAGTAACCTGTATTAAAAGAGAGAGGGAAAAACCTATTCAAACCCTGAGACTCCAGAACAGGAATGACAGGACTCTCTCTTGCTAAGACAAAAGCTCGCGAGAGTCTCCAAGAGTTTCACTAACATGTTTCATTTAACTTACAATAGAAAGAAAACCCGTCTGACAGCTGTATATAGAGACACAGAATAAGACAGGACTTTCGTGCTCCACAGCTGAATGCTAAATTCAATTTACAGAACCTTCTCAGTTTATATATGATAGTATTAGAAGTTAAATTAAACATTTGACAAAGTTGTATTCCTTCAATTCCCCCTTTGGGAGTTCTAAATAACTCCCACACTATATACAAATTTAAACACTTAAAAGTTAATTCTTGTAACTTGCGTAAGTTACAGGCACATAGCTTGCTCTGTGTTGATGTTTCTGCAATTGCATGTTGACACAGAAACAAAACATGCAATTCCGTGAGTCTTTTCTGGTTGGAACTGTGATTTTCTCGTGATCACTCAAGTTTTTGAACCATGAAGAATTATCTTCAGTCATCTTGGTGTAATTATGCTGAAAGATCAAGAATGTCTTGTTGGACCACCATGTTTGGGCACAAGTGAGTCCTGGAATGCAGTCATCTTCGGATGTGACGTGCAAACGTTCTTTCCAGCAAACCAGGCGTTTTTGACATATTCATCAGCTCTAAGAATATGTTGTTTCTGGAGTCCGGACTTTGTGTGATCTTCATGATGTGTAGTAGTAGGACAATCTTGATCATGTCGATGGATGACTGAAGGTTTCGTCGTCTCTGCGTTGTGTATTTTTTTTTTCTTTTCTTTATCCTTTTGTGATAGTTGGCTCGGAAGTCGTCTAGTTGTTTCTTGAGGTTATGTCTTCATACGCAGACGAGGAGGTGTTATGTCTTCATACGTATGGGTCTCGGGTCAGCAAGTGGTACCTGCACAGAGGAAGAGAGAAAACAAAAGACAGGAGAGCAGTATTTGTTCAAACACTAGGGTTGTAAACTTTTCTGAGTCTGCTAAACAGTAGAGCAGTATTGGTTCAAACACTAGGGTGGTAAACTTTTCTGAGTCTGCTATTGTTGTTCCTTCTTTCCCTATTTCTTAATTATGACACCTAAAGAACGCAGTGAGGTGAGGATGGATTAATGGATGGGAAGGCCTATAAGGGATTCTTCACCGAAGGGTTGGCCCCCGACGCCTGTTGCAATCGGTTCTTCCCTCGGCTCCCCACTGGTTCGTGTCCTATCCTATCCCTGTTGGAGCAGGAACAACCTTACAGTGTGACACATGAGTCCAGGTTTTCTTTTCCTGACACAATACTCTGCTGTAATCAACATCACTTGATGTGGCCCATGCAACTTTGGTTCTAATGGAGGAACGTCTTTGTACAGATCAATTATTGATTCAGGAGGCATAATTGTCTTCTGTGCTGCATTACCTGAACACACTTGTACAGTTGCATAGAAACAAGCCTGTTTAGCTGCCATATCAGCAAGAGCATTACCTTTAGCTTCCGTAGTATTAGTTGTGAGATGTGCTTTCACTTTGATCACTGCTAATTTCTTTGGAAGTTTCATGGAAAACATTAGATCTTTCACTAATTCAGCATGCTTAATGGGGGATCCAGCAGAAGTTAGAAACTGTCTGGTTTGCCAAATGACACCAAAATCATGAATTACCCCAAAAGCATATCTGGAATCTGTGTAGATATTAGCAACCGATCCTGAAGCTAGCGTGCATGGTCTTGTTAAGGCTACTAGTTCTGCAGCTTGAGCTGAAAAATGATCTGGAAGATGTCCTGAAGCTAACACTTCCGTGGTGGACGTTACTGCATAATCTGCTCGTCTGTTACCTTCAATTACTTGAGCTGAACCGTCAACAAACAACTCAAATTCTGAATTCTCTATGGGAGTTTCTTTTACTTCACTCGTAGGGATATATGTAAGCGTAACACAATCGTGTGTCATTTCTCCTTCATCCTCTAACAAAACTTCAGTCATAGCAGACATCATACATGAGGACGGATTCGTGACAGGTGCATGCTGTAAGACAATATTCGGGATTATTGTGGACACTGCATGAGGGCTTTTTTACGTCTGACCTAACACTATTAATGATGAAAGGCCTGTGCTGTAAAATAACATTTAAGGCTGTGAGTCTACTTTAACCAGTGTCCCCCAAAGGAAAAACTGAGATAGTCACTTTCCTTTTGTTCTATTAAACAAAAATAAGTCTTTCATCTTTGTTGTAAGTTACTGGGGAAATTAAGCACTCACAGCCTGAATGGCTAACACCTAAAACAGCTGCCCAACTGGGTTACTGACGAGGGGAGGGGCTGCTTCAGAGTAGGAAGTAGACTGAGCAGGAGCTGAGTAAAATTTTTAATTTCTCTAAAGTTCTTTTTGTTCTTCCTGCATTCTTTCCCCCAATGTCCAGGCTTACCACAGTAATAACAACTGCTGCCCTCTCTCTTAGGACATTTGCGTGTCTGTTGCTTCTCTAGGTTGAACTTAAAGGAAGATGCTGCAATTTTTACTCTTGATCTGACATCAGAATCTCTTTCCCAAATATCTAACCTGTCTAGGTTACTTTGCAGGGTTCTAGTGGACCATGTGAAGTCTAAGAAAGGCAATGCATTTTTATGCTCTGACAAAAGACCATGAAACCATGTACGAGCTAAAGGGCCATTATCATTTAACACCTTATCTGATGTGTCTGATATTCCACTGTAAGCTGCAGCTGACTTACAAAATCTTTCTGTGAATTCACTAACAGTTTCATCATCCTTCTGTACACAACTAGTGATCATTGACCAGTCCACTTTTGGTCCAACAATGCTTTTTTAACACTCTCAGAACTCCCTCTCTCAAGTCATCTTTTCTGGCATTTTGAAACTCAGAATTGTTTACAGCATTTTCAAAATCATTGAATTCTGACTCAGTCAAGATCTGTGATATTAGCTGGGTGACTTCAGCTAGAGACATATCGTAGAGCCGCATCTTTCTGGACAATTCTCTCCTAAACTCAGAAAAATTTCTTTGCACTGATGGCAAATTTTCAGCGATTCTCTCGATTTCTTTAGGACCTAAAGATAATTTGACTGCTTGTAGCTGCAGTATGGGGGTTACAGATTGAACAGAGTCAATCCCTTTTGCCCTAGTCTGAGCCTTTTGTCTTGCTCCACACACTTCAAATGCATTTACATCTTTATCTATCAAACCAGAATTTCTAGTGTTTTCTAGTCTACAGAAAGACTGTAAATCAGGATAGCTTTCATCTGACTGTTGGTCTTCAGAGTCACATTTGGTTGAGGCCTGATTATGGGTCACCTTTGTCTTGAAAAAGGACACTTGAGTCTGCAATTGTTTGTTTTGTTCATTTAACTTATCAATACACCTAGTTTGTTCTTGTGCAATGGATAAGCTATATTCTCTATGGCAACAGATTATGCCTTTCATGTTTTTCTTTCTGATACATGCACCTAACACCTTCTTGCATTCTTCAATAGACCAAACTTTGTCTGGATCAATACCAAATTTCTTTGTCAAATCCAATCTAACTGACTCAGTCACTATGGAATCAATTTTCTCTCCTAACAATGACTTGAAATCACTGTCTGTCCATAAAGGGCTAGCTAGTCCATTTTTCTCAGTTGATGGAACTAGCCTAGCATTTCTTCTAACCATTTTGTGGATTTCTTTTGTTACCACACAATCAAAAAATAAACTTCTCTGATCAACAGAGGGTATACTTGTTAACACAGATCAAATCTTGTTAAACTTCCTTGTTACCAACACATCACAAACTATTAGCATGTTACGCTAATCTTCCCTAAAAGAAAAATGCAAAGGATCTTTCACCTTCTTAACTTTTAGAGGATAAAACAAACAAAAACACTAAATCTTCTCTGATCAAAAGAGGCTACACTCGATAACACAGTTAACCTTCCTTGCCCAGAGCAAAGGGTAACACACAAAATATTAGCACGTTACGCTAATCTTCTCTAAAAGGAAAATGCAAAGGATCTTTCACCTTCCTAACTTTTAGAGGATAAACACATCCCTGTTTGAACAGAGGTTCACCAATATTAACACGTAATGTTAACCTTCCCTAACCTTAGAGGATACCTTCTCTAGCAACGTAGAGGCTATACTTTTATCTTTAAACTAAAACTTTTAAAAGGTAACTTTGTTAGCCAAACACTGCAGCTGTCTGATAACTGTTCTCTGACGGTGCAGAGATTTGTACTGGTCTTCAGTGGTTCTTTGAATAGAGTGAAACTCACCGAATCGTTGTTTGAATGAAAAGATTCAGTCTGGAAAACTCAGTCAGCTTTGTTGAGGTCCAGTTGAGATTCAGTTCTGGAACTCAGTCAGAAAGTTCATTCTTTGTTGAGATCTTTGTTGAGCTTGAGGTTTTCAAGATTCCGTCTGGAACTCAGTCAAAGAAAGTTTGTTCTTTGTTGAGCTTTGAAGTTTCAGGATTCAGTTCTGGAACTAGGTCTTTGTTGAGTGGAGATTTCAGTTCTGGATTCAGGTAAGATTCTCTCTGGAATGCAGTCAGATCTTTGAGCTTGAGTTCCAATCTGGATTCAGGTGAAGTTAATTCTATCCGGGTCACGGCACCATCTGTAGTGATCTTTTTCTTTGTAGAAAAGTTAGAAGCTCAGACCAGGAGACGGAGGAAGTTTTCCAAGCAGAAGTTCTTTTATTGCTTGTGACTGCAGTCATACCAACATCGTCTGACTTCTTGAGTCAATCATCGTAATATATATACATTATAAGAGGGAGGGATTACATTGTGATGGTGGAAACTCGTATACAGGTTTAGTAACCTGTATTAAAAGAGAGAGGGAAAAACCTATTCAAACCCTGAGACTCCAGAACAGGAATGACAGGACTCTCTCTTGCTAAGACAAAAGCTCGCGAGAGTCTCCAAGAGTTTCACTAACATGTTTCATTTAACTTACAATAGAAAGAAAACCCGTCTGACAGCTGTATATAGAGACACAGAATAAGACCGGACTTTCGTGCTCCACAGCTGAATGCTAAATTCAATTTACAGAACTTTCTCAGTTTATATATGATAGTATTAGAAGTTAAATTAAACATTTGACAAAGTTGTATTCCTTCACCAGACTAACTTTCAGAGCAAATCTAAATTTGCCGGAAGTTGTCTGGGTTTTCCCAGGCTAGAACCACCCATAAATGTTTTGAGAGGCCGGGGAGTTTGCATTTAGCTGGTGCTTCACTTAGAATATCTCGCTAAATAATTGGAAATGCACACTTTCCATTTAGTCATATCTGTTTAAAATGTCACTGTCTTCTCTGTTGCTATTGGTTGTCCTGACACTGACTGACGTAATTCTTTATCAGTATATTTGCATGCATCCACCATACATCCACAATTTTTAATACATTTTTTAAATGCCTGTGTACTTTTATACGTATAAAAGTTTAGGACAAAAGGCAACTTTCTCCATGCAGTGGATTTCTGAAAATGGCTTGGTTTTCATTTGAAATTCAACACCCGAACTTTAACTCTTTACTATAAAAGTCCTTAACACCAGGATTTTAACTCTGGTGATTTTTGCTGTGTACCTTTAAAGGAACTACTGAAGTACTAGAGCAGGAAAGAGTTGCACCAATATACTCCCAGCCCTACAATTTCGCAGTTATTCTCTAGTATTTCGCTCATGCCTATTATTGGAAAGCAACTTATTTTTTCTATTAGCTGACCTGCTGCAAAGCAGACCTGCCAACCTGTACGCATTTTGCGTAGCGGGTACGCATTTTGACCTCAAAGTACGGTGGTACGATTTGTCACTCTAAACTACGCAAAAACCTGGTGACGCTTCTGTGCACGCGCAGTCCTCAAATCAAGCAACAGCAAAAGAAGCGGAGTTCGACCAATCATAGCGCTGGGTTCATTGCCCAAATAGCAAGCGGGGATGATTGACAGATGCGTAAGGCCTATCATTAAAAAGAGACTGAAAATCGGCAGCAATAGAGAATCCCGCTCGATCCTCTTCCACTCCCGTGGCCCGGCCCGCAGTCTGACTGAGTTCATAAGCGAGGACAGTAGTAGTCACAGCACTTCTGACTCCTGAAGGTAAACGGCCTGGGGTGGATGTGGAAAGTTGAAATATTGTTTTTAGTTAACTTAATCTGGATTCGATGATCATACGGGAGTGATCTCATGCATGGATTATCTTAAAATACTCCGTCATTCATGGTCACTCAGATAAGAGCAAAACATCATTCAGCCATGCAAATTATAAAATGCTTAAGTATTGATGAACAATAAATCTAAATAAAATTAAAATCGCTTTTAGTGATTATGAAAGTTCTGTGATTTGTGGATTACTGATAAGCACGAGTCTGGAGAAACAGGCGTTTATTTATTCATTCTCAGTGTTGAGAAACGTATCTGCATGTGTTACGTTATTGAGTTAATAATAACTAAAGTACCTAAGTATGTTACATAATTATTTTGTATGAAAACTAGCGCATTAGTTACTTATGGATTAAAAAGTAGGCAGGTCTGGCAAAAGTCAGTTGTTCGATTCAGTCACTGCATTTGACTCGTGTTATACACATGGCACAGGAAGTGCAACAAGCAGCTGAAGTGTGAGTAGGAGGGTCCACTCGTGAATATTTAGGCTCCGATGTGGTTGTATATATATGTATGTTTGTGTATGAGAATAGCTAAAAGTGTGTGGGTGCTGTGATAACACTTCTCTGAAGGTGCGAATTGTTAATTTGGTGCGGTTTTCGAAAGTGTCAAGCTCATTTGGACACACCCTTGACCTCCATTTCTTTCAGCAGCTTATGCAGTTGCTTGTCGAGAAAGTTCTGCTCTGTCCACTTCACTGCAGGGGGAAAGAAGAAAGAAGAACAAGACAAATGTGGCTTAGAGGAGGCATTTGTGATACTTCCTTTGTAACTATTTATATTTACTTAATTTTAAGACCTGCTAAAGACAAGATGATTTTTTCATGTAAAAATATTTAAAAAAAGATATATATATATATATATTGAGCCAAATGTGGGTGGATTTCAGCTGTGGCGTGTAACGCCTGTTTCACACATAGGCCTACTCCGTGTGCAGTGCGTATACGGTACAGGAGCAGCACGTGCTATAGTGCTTTCACATATGCTGCGTTTGCAGTGCGCTACTGATCCGCAGTTTCTGTGTGCCACAAAATCAAAAATGGCTAAGTAATTTTGATTTTAAATCCAAACGTTAACTTTGACATTGTAGACATTGAAACAGTATGAAAATTAATTTTAATCATTGTGATTCTTTGTTTTACAAGTTTCCCCCGATCCCCTCCCCAAAATACATGTATTTTTGAGGGGGGAAAAATCATATATGATGGCATTTTGCAACTTTTGAGACTATAATCATACTTTTTTGTTTTTCCTGACCCTGTAATTTAGTAACTGTAGAACACATTAACTGTAATTATGCGTAGGCCTATATGATACAATTATTACAGTTTCTTGTCAATCTATGTCTATTTTAATGTGAACAATGCGCTGCCACTTTAATTCAGTGCGGTGCAGCACAGCAAAAGTAAACTCGGTGCGGAAACGATCGCTGCACTGCTGTATATGCACCGCACCTGGAACCGATCGCCGGACCGCACCCGCGTGCAGTGTGAAAGCTCTACAACGCCGCCTTCACACTGGCAGTTGAAATCAGCTGTGTAAAACGCAATACGCCCCAGCGGACGTCGTACTACACCGTTGAAAAGCGTCGGAAGCGAGTAGTACAAAAATGGCGGAGATTTTTTTTAACAGATGTTACTGTTCTTGTTAATGAACATAAATTTAACATAGTAAATCTGCATCTAACTCAAGATAATATTATACTGTCGACAACTCACTGTCAAATATGCGTTTCGAGACAAAAAATTTAATATTAATATTGCAGCCTGCGCGGCAAACTGTGCTGAAGATACATTCCATCAAAGTTAGGCAACACAAACCTGTTTCAAGACTTGAAACATGCAGAAACAAAGAAATTAATTCAGGTTTGTTTATCAGTACCATAGCAACGCTAACTTCCGCTGGAATTGTCGGATAGGAACCGTCCGTATCCTTTCGCAAGAGTTCAATTTTTTGAACGCATCCGGATGACCAACGGACACGATTTTCTTCGCACCGCACTCGTTCGGACCCGTTTCGGACCCATTCGCATGCGATCTGCGAATCTCCATAGGAAATGAATGACTTCCGGTCGTTTCGGAGCCGTATCGGAGCTGATTTCAACTGCTGTGAAGGCGGCGTAACCACATGGGTACGTAAAAAAAATACGCACTGCAAACGGAGTATGTAACGCAGTCACACCTACTAGCCACCGGGTTGAATTTTATATAATATACATTTTTCAATTGTAGTCTTTTAAAAAGACATCTGAAATAATAAACTAAGTGCAATGCAGTGTTTTCAAAAATATAGATTTTTCAATACATATTGATACAGTATACACAATATCATCTGCCTGTTCTTGCTCTCTAATCTCTCCGACAGTGAGTTGACACATAAACCCGCGTCCCTTTAATCTCATTTAAATTGCTCTGGATAAATATTGTTGGTGTTATAGGATTGAATTTCAGTGTGAGATGGCGTGTATTGCGCATAATTTTACTATTTCCAATTCACACCCAAAGTGCACTAACACAAAGAGCAAGTATATTGGCTATATAAAACAGTATAATGGGTCCGTGCGTCAGGTCTTTAAAGTGACAGCAGCCTAATATACCGGCTGCCAAATTAGGAGGTAATATTAAAAATGTCTGTATGGCAGTTTTTCCCTATGGTATCGATGTCAAAATTGTGGCCAGTGAAAATGCTGAGTGGCTAGTAACTTTGGAAAACCACTAGCCACAGTGGCTGGTGACCAAAAAAGTTAATGTCAAGCCCTGTATATCTATATAAATATTACTAGTATTTTATTTAAGAAATACTACATTTCTGCATTTTTGATATTCTGTGGTTGCTATAATATTCTGAGTGGTTTTTAGCATGTTGCTATATGGTTACTGGGGTGTACTGAGTGGTTGTTTTTTGGCCTAATTCAAAAGACTCCAGCCATTAGTCTGTATGATATTCTGGTCCCTTGATGGGATATTTCACCTTTCTTTTATCAGCTTCTGTTTTATTCAGCTAACCTTAATTGCAGCACATTAACTGTATTTTTGCATAAATTTGACCTACATTAAGATCAGATCTTTATCATTAGTGTAACTAGATAAAGAGGACCCAATTAAACTCCTTCCAAAATTGACGAGCATTATTTGTAGCACACTGGCCACTTTATAGGTATACCTATACAAGGATGGATCAATGCTTATGTTGTTTACGCCAAATTAGGACCCTACCATCTGAATGTCGCAGCAGATATAGAGACTCATCTGACCAGGCAACATTTTTGCAGTCTTCTAATGTCCAGGTTTGGTGAGTCTGTATGAATTGTAGCCTCAGTCTCCCCATTCTCAGCTCACAGGAGTGGCACTCGGTGTGGTCTTCTGCTGCTGTAATCCATCTGCTTCAAGGTTTGACGTGTTGTGCCTCAGTTGTAACGAGTGGAGTTACTGTTGCCTTTGTATTAACTTGAACCAGTCTAGCCATACATATATCATTCTAATAATTTTAATAAATAATTTTAAGCACATATATGCACATAAATACACATATGTATGATGATATGAGCAATTTCAGTGTCATAAAATGGTCAATTTTGTGGTGCAGAATCGACCTGATTGCAGCCATTTGTCCTCTTCTCTGATTGGCTGATGGTGTTTATCCTTAAATTGTCCTATCAATAAATATAATTTATCAGCATGATAACCAAAATTACTACTACTGTCCTGATATTTGCATCTTTAACCTGACAAACACGCTTGGAAATAGACAAATGATCAAGATTCAAAACTGTGAGAATACATGCAGGGTACTTTAGTAATATGATGAATAATAAACTGTTGATGCAACATAAGAAATATGCCAGGTTCACTTTGCCATCACAAGGTTGCTTAGCCTAGCCTGAGAGTGCTTAAGTACTATATACAATTAAATTTCCATTATAACAATTAGGTGCACTGGACTGGACAAATGTCCTGAAACCAAAGTGAATAAAAAAAATGATAATTAAAAAAACAGAATCAAGCTTTTGGAAAGTAAGAGGAGGTACCTACCAACCAGCGATTGGTCATGTTGTGGTTGGTGTGGGGGCGAAACTCTACCTGCGACATTAATAAATCATTGACTTCATAAAAGTCACACAAACATGCCAAAGCACCATAACACCAGTTTGTTTACATAATTAAAGTTACCTTAAAAATAAAACTATGAATTGTTTGTTACGATTAATAGAAATTACATAAACAAACAACAATGCTTGTAGCAACCACTTCTTTTTATTTCAAATAATACATACTCAGACATATATTATGGCCACACATATTTTAATTAATTAATGAAACGATAAAAAAGTAAATAAAAGTCAAGTAAATAATTTTCAATATTTATACTATATATACAGAAACCCTCCACCTTTACCATCTCTGCTCGGTGTAAAAGTTGATTTTGACCAACTGTTCTGCAAACAGTTTCCTTACCAAAACATTTTTTTTTTTACCATCACTTTGTAAAACACTGGTCACATATCAGCAACCAACTTTAATTTCTATCTTGGTTGCTTTCATCTTAAAGAGTTGTTTTACACCTATCCTCATTCGGTTCTGAAGACAACTTGAACAAATCTCTATTTCAACTTTCAACTGCAGTTTTGGGATTTTCATTGAGTGGTGAAGGATTCTGGAGCATCAGAATGGCAGCTATGTGGGAACTGGTTCTGTTCGGCACAGGCTTTCAGATTGTGCACTTGTTGCTCTATGTGGGAGCGAATCTCTTAGCTTGTGCCCTCACACGCTTTTCGTAGTCCATCCTGTTTTGACTGCAGGAGAATGAGAGACAGATAAGATCAATGATGTGGGCTTGGCATCGGTTGAAAGTAAACAGTACAATCTATATTAAAAGGTGCACGTGATGTTTGGCTGAACTTTACCAGTATGTCGTATATGCCTCTGCCTGTGCTGGGTCCTGAATGTTGGGCTCATTAAGAAGTTCCTGGATGCCCAACAAAATCTACACAGCCACAACAACACAATGACATACAAAAGCTCACTGCTTATTGGCCCAAAAGGTTTGTTCAAATGATTTATGACCTTATGAGCAACAATGATCTCAAAGTATTTTAATCACGGTTAGGTGTACACGACCATTCAAAAAGTTTGGGGTCTGCAAGTTTTTTTTAAATAAAGATAATACTTTAATTCACCCATAACTCATTAAATTGATCAAAAGTGACAGTAAAGACATTTATAATGTTACAAAAGATTTCTATTTATTTTGAACTGTCTATTCGTCAAAGAATCCTGAAAAAAATGTATCACGGTTTCCACAAAAATATTAAGCCGCACAACTGTTTTCAACATTGATAATAATAATAAATATTTCTTGAGCAGCAAATCATCATATTATAATGATTTCTGAAGGATCATGTGACACTGAAGACTGAAGTAATGATGCTGTAAATTCTGATTTGCCATCACAGGAATAAATTACATTTTAAAATAAATTAACAGAAAAAAACATGCCTTTAATTTTTTACAGAGCCTTAAACCTTTGAACGGTAGTGTATAACTGCACAAATTGTGTTTGTGTGTGTATTTTTGCATACTTGTTTGATGGTGATGGCTGGTCTCCAATCCTTCTCTTCCTCCAGTATGGACAGACACACTGTACCTGAAGGATAGACGTTTGGGTGGAAGATCGGAGGTTCAAACTTGCCTGAGAACAACATGAACACATCAGGGTTTGTTTCCACAATACATATTGTTGTAAAGCAGCTTTACAACAGTCTTTAGGTGCTAATGAACAGCTTTACAAAAAATATGCAAGGGGTATAATCAGGGTTCAACAAATAAAACACCTGTAAAAGGTGTGGTGACAATGACAATAATAAGCAATATAAAAACAAACGTTTAGAGTATAACATCTCTTATTGAGGAGAAAACTCACATTTTGGTGGTGAAGATGGATAGTCATCCTTAAACAACATTCTCAGTTTGTACAAACCTCCCTCCCAAAGAGTCTACAGGACACAGATCAACAGATTTTAAAACTCCAGTAAATTAACACAGTTCAAACATGATATTTGACATGAGTCTCTGAATTAGTCCAAGACACCATAGATTTCCATTTGTATGTAGGCATGTCATATAGGCTAGGTAATAAGCATAATTGCATACTTCAAGCAAAAGAGAAAGATAATAAAAAATTAAATAAGGTAATAATAGCCTACTACAAAAACACTCAAACATATTTTTAAATGAATATTTACTTATTATCATTATTTATTATACACACAACCTAGACAGATCTGCATGTATACCATCTATATCTGATAGATACAATTATGCAGGGGAATGTAAATAATAAATGCAGTAGGATATGTTAAACATATGTACACGTTTACAAACGCTAAATAAAAGTATAAAAATTACCATTGACAATTATTCCGATTTAGGCTTAATCTAGAACTCTATGGTCCGGTTTCTCAGACAGGGCTTAGATTAAGCCAGGATTAGGCCTTAGTTCAATTAGGGCATTTAAGTAACTTTAATGAACGTGCCTTGGGAAAACAAAACATTACTGGTGTGAATCTTGAGACAAATCAATGGCACTGACATATTTTAAGATATGTCAGTTCAAGTTACTTTCATTTAAAACAGCTCAAACATGCATTTTAGTCTGGGATTAGACTTAAGCCTTGTCTGTGAAACCGGAGGTTAGTAACTTGATCTAAAACTTAATTTAGATGGGGATTTGTTTGAGAAGAAAGATGGTCGATTTGGAAACTAACCCCCTTTTTTCCTGGTATCGCACACTCCCAATTCATGAGATTCATGGTGCCATCTGGGTTCTTGGTTGGTACAGCCACAAAACCCTACAGAGAAACAATAAAAGATACCACAGCTCCAATTATAGGTATGAATTAAATATATTTGTCAAGTTCTGCACATTTGATCTTGTGTATTTGAGAGTCCCTTACAAAAGGATGATCTTTCCTCCAGGCTTTGCGCTCCTGTGACAGTCTACTCAAAGCAATTCCAGACATGACTCAACAGCGCCACCCTGCGGGCAGAAAAACACACCATCAAACGTGTCGTCGGTGCACCCGTCAAGACAGAAATGCACATTATAGATGAGCTTATATGAATATAATGTCTAAAGATACATCACATGAAGTTTTAAGTTGAACCACTTTAAATGTTGTGAGCGCTACTATGCAACACTCATATCAGCATTAGCATCGTAACGTTACACCACTAGCTGTCAACAATTACTTAACGTTACCTTAAACAAATGTTTTAAAATGCCTTTCCACCCAATACCAAACGGGTTTAGTCAATGGTTTTAGCGAACTTCAAAACTCAATCTCGAAATGTTAAAACGATCCAAAGGTGTAGGGAAGATAACTCGCGACCACTCAACGTTAGTGCTCACGACTCGACCTAGCGTTTGATCATCAACTGTTTGATTTTGAATTTTAAAAATCCACATAAATTTGCCAAACTAATCGTATAATAGATTTAAAATTACATCTAGCTTTTGTCTAAAATGTCTGGAAAATAGACAAACTACGTTAAGTCATGAAGACAGTGGAATGGAGAGCAGCGTGTTTGTTTTTATTCGCAGGACCATCAGGCAATAATAGAGGCGACTATGGATGCGTCCATTAAAACTGTGACACGAGGGGTAGACATAATAAATACATAGACGCTCCGCCGCTGGATCGTACGTCAACGGCGCCACCATTTTACTGCGGAGGGCAACTTTCCCATAACGAAAATGCTTGCTTCGTGTGCTGCTTGGGGCTGTACAAATCGCCGCACAATTGAAAACGGGGTCTCGGGGAATTACCTTTCACAAGCAAGACTGAACATTTGTTTCTGGTTGTATTTGGTCATTATATAATTAGTAATAGTAACGTTATTTAGCCACCGGAGTCAGTCAGACTAAAATAACTAGCGATGAATAAATGATTGTGTGACAGTGACAGGTGACAGTTTTTAACAAATAAGGCATTATTACGTAGGACAATAGTATTTAATAGTGCATTGAATGTTGCCACAGGCTTGTATAAAATTATACAGTGATCCAGTGGTAAAATTAAACCATTCGTTTTTACATCTTATGTTTTCACTTAAATTTTAGTTTAAGTTTTATGATTTTTTTGTGTTTTTAGTCATTTTAATTATTTTGTCTATATATATATATATATATATATATATATATATGTGTGTGTGTGTGTGTGTGTGTATACATATTAGTGCTGTCAAATCGATTAATAGCAAATTATTGTTATTATAATATTATACCACTTGCAATTATCAATCTATTAGTTATGCTGTTAAATTATTGTATTATTCACTGGTCACTATTTAACTTAATATTTTTATTGTCTATATTCTGTAATTGTTTTTCATATTGCATTGCTATTATTATTATACATAAACTATATGCTATTATCAATATATTATTATTATATTATAGCACTTATTATATTATATAATTATACTATTCATTACTAATTTATTTGTTGTGTACTGTTTATTTTATTGACTATACACTTAACTATTTACTATTCTCACTTTATCTTATATTTACTATTTGCATTGAACTGTAGTTGTACCATATCATATGTTTTACCATAAAGGATCCATCAGTTATCTTTGTTACTGTATATTTGGAGTATCTATCTGTAAATATCTATCATTTTAGTGCTATAAAAATAAAGAAAGCACCTGCCAGTTCTCACAGTCATCGTCTGCACCACTCTGTCTTCGTCGGCACTACACTTCCCAGAATCCTCCTTATTCCCACACCTGAACTCACTCCCCCAATTACCCACCTGTTCATCGTCTTCATCATCTGTGTCACCTGTTTTCACCTCGTTATGTTTGATTTGTATCTGTATTTAGTTTGCTTCTGTTCAATCAGTCCTTGTTGGTTCTTGTGTTTTATGTGTGAAAGCATATCAGATGCAGAGTTAAACGTCTGCCTGTTTGGAAGAATATATATTAGTAAACATTTGAATTGGAGCCTTTTGACTCTGCTTCTTCTTCAACCCGCACCAGAACCGTGACACCGGTGTGATTTGTATCTGCCGATTTGTTTCATTTCCTCAATGGCGGTCAATTCTAAGCTGAAGAAAAGCTAAAATCGGGTTAAAGACAGAAAATGCTTTTTCCACATTAAGAAAACTTTATTTCATTTAATGTGAAAATTAAATTATATCTCAGCATGGGGGTCTTCACAATTCTTATCCAAGAATAAAAAGCCTGAGCTTTGGCAATTCCTTATTAAAAAAATATTTTATAGGTCTAACTATCGATATTTTAAATATATGGAAGATGGAACTTTTTGTACACCATGTACAGATCCACTGAAATCGGTTGATAAATGTGAACATAATTTTTGTTTTTATCCAGAAAAACCACAGCTCACCAGTTGACTTGCATTTGTTTACAGTGCAGTCTTGCCCTCAGCAATATGGTGGACGCGTTGACATATCGCAGCAACGTTCCAAAGCGGCCAATAGGGTGTCTATGTATTTATTATGTCTATTAGGCCGGAAGCCAAGTCCACTCCTTAGCCCTTAAAGAGTTTCTGTATCTTGGGGGATACAGTCATTTAACAGGCTATGGGGGGAGGGGCATTATGTGGTTGCAGTTGATGAGAAACACTGATGGGGTGATAGGTCATGTAATCAGGTCATGTGACTTTATGCTAACATTCCAAATATTTGTATCAAAATCCAAAATGGCAGCATACGTGGACAAAGACACTGGCCATGAGCTAAGTGTTTTTATATTTTTCACGATTATGATATTTTAGAGTGATTTTGTTTTAGAAAATAGTTTTTTAAGGATATTTTTACATGGTCTTGTTGATATTTTCAAAATAATCTTCTCACAACTTTGATTATCAGGCATTGAATGCCTGTATCCTGGGGGATACATTGCCCATATAAGGGTATTTAACAGGGCTGATCACTCACAGATATTCTTATGTTTTGAGGCCTGTTCTCTACAGATATTGAATAGGATAAAGGTTTTGGATGTGCCAGGATGGGCAGACATCCATCATGTGTCAGAAGTGCAAAGTGAGGCTTTGCCTGGTCACTGGACAAAATGCTCGCAACTGTTTTCTCAGCTTCCATTGCCCATAGAATATATCTGGTGTGGGGCACCACAGGGAAGATGGTAGAATTAAAAAAACAAAACAGGAAAAAGGTGTTTTAAAAATCAGCACATGAACGGTTTAAAAAGTTATGAAATGTTAAATGTATATCCTACATAGGCAATCCATCTTGGGAGAAAAAGTTCAGTTTTTTCCAATTTTTCTAATGTTGTATGGATAACATGAAAAAATGTAGCTAATTAATTGTTCATTAAATGTTTTACAAGTTGTCATATGAACTAAAAATAAAAAAGAATACATTGCAAAATGTTACCCTAAATGGGCAATGTATCTCGGGAGATACAGAGTGTAACTTAGAAAATAAAGGTCATATTTTGAAAAAAATGCATGAACTGTGTCATTTTAGTCTAGACACATACAAAAATAGCAATTAATCATTTTTCCATCAAATTTATTTATGTTTGCCCCTTTAAGGGTTAGGATGTTTTTTGCTACCGTTTTTTCACTATTATTTCCTGTTATCTTATACCTTGGGCCATCACAAGTTGATAATGACCACCCCCTAATCTGCCACCTTTGGTCTCGGGGGCCAAAAAACACCCTTTTTGGGAAAAGCTTTTGGTGGAATGATGTAATTGTGAATATTAAGGTACTGCAGCTACATAAATGGTCATATAACCCTAACATTTAGCATAGTGTATCCTGACACATAGGGGAAACTGAATTCTTCAGTTTATTGAAAAAGATTCTGGGGATTGCTGCCTTTTTACGGTCAAATATCACCCTCAACAGACCCCAAAAGACAAAAAAATGTCTGTCCGCCTGAAAAATTTTCATCAAAAGTGATAATTTTCAAGCATTTTATTATACATATCACTGCCTCAAATGTACATGAAAAACTTCCCAAGTTTATAAACTTCAATTTAAGTCCAAGATGACCTTTTCTATCTAGAGGATTACAGCTGGTATAATCAACGTTCTCCACCGTACCTCAAATCGGAGAAAACAGAACTTTCAAGCATTACCATTCCATATGGGATTTTTGCATATGAACAATATTTCTAAAAATAGTTGAGACTTGACTTATGTACTGCTATACTATATGAAGTGAATTGCATGAAAATTGAGTAATGTTATGCCCCTAGGTGGACTGGGGTCAGGGTGCAACATAGGGTACATAAACACAAAATCAATTAACCAAATGTGAGATTTATTAAAGCCCACAAAGTCCTCCAACACAAGGCATAAAGATGACTCTAGTGTGCAGTCTGTTATCAAAAATCCAACCTTCAATAGAGTAAACATTAGTAACCTACTGTAAAGATAAACATTCTTTACAGCCAAATGGCGAAACTTATTTACCTTACAAGTGAATAATATTAAGCCCCCAGGAGATAAAACATTAATCAGGTAAACAGGTTACACAGATAAACAAACTAACCAACCAACACTAACCAACCAAAACCCTAACCCTTCTTGTCACATCCTGAAGTTATTGACTATTTTTCTGGTTATAGAAAGATATTGATTCTATTGGGAGATTGGTGTCCTATATTTTTCTACATGTAAAGCTATATAACATTAGCTAGTTAACTTGTCAGATTGTTAGCTAGCATAGCCAGCTAAATGTAGCTAGATAGTGAGAGCAGGAGTGGGAGACTAGCTAGAGTGTGTGTGTGTGTGTGTGTGTGTGTGTGTGTGTGTGTGTGTGTGTGTGTGTGTGTGTGTGTGTGTGTAATGTCACTTTTATAAATATACTGATTTTCTGATGGTTGTCCTCAGATCATTAGTCTGTGTTTGAGGGTAGACTTCAATGAAATATAAAACATGGGATCTCAATGTATTGAATTGACATTGAATACTACACATGATTTCATTGTTGTAATGAATAAACTGATTTTCAGATGGGTGTAATGCAACAATATATCTAAACCAGTCAACATGTAAAAAAACAACAATGACAAAATGATGAAGACTGTACAGCTGGCCAGAATTCTTCAAAGCAGAAGCCTCCACCTCAGCCATCTCTGAAGAACTGCATCCTGCATGGTTATCAGGGGACAGTAAATTACAAGTTCATACCTTTGTCTTCTAAGGCTGATCCACTGAATGCATTTACTGCTATCCATGATATGAAAAAAAAAACTTCAAACACAAACGTTTGATTGTGGTGGTATGCAAGATGTTTTACAATCAATTCCTGATGAATTGTCTTCTGATTGTATCATGAAAACTGTCGACGCATGTTTTTCTGCAGTGCAGAAGTGTCAAACAGAAGATGTCTCCATTAGACAGACACGTGAGCATATGGATTCTTCAGTTTTGTTCAGCAAGTAGCGCAGTGAAGCAAGTTTCCGGCAACAGATACAGCTTGAAGAAATTCCAATCAAATGCATACAAAAATATAAAGAAAAAAGCTACGGAACTCTGTAATGAAGACTTGCTGTGCAAAATCAGAGATGTTTATCTTTTGGCCAAGGAGGCACAGTTTCTTGAATGCTGTCACAAGCAGTACATGGTAAAGCGAGCACCCCTGCCTGACACTTCAGCTGCAGCATCTAAAATACTTTCAAAGAAGGCACTGATCAGTAAAGCTTTTAGTCGGGTGCATGACCATATAAAAACTGAAGTTATCGAAAAGGGCAAGGTTGTTAAACTTGCTCATCTCAAAGCTTTGTATAATGAAACCTTAACAGAATTTGGAGAAGCAGCTGTTGCTGAGATCACAAGCCATAACCTAAGACAAAAAATTGAATGCTGCCCCGATCTGAAAGATTATATCGAGTTCTCATCCTGTCCATTCAAAGACACATTTGTGTTTTGTGTACATCACTAGAATCCATGAAGACGTCAGTGCGTTCAGCTTATGAGTTGGGAATTACTGATTGGAAAAAAAGGTCAGGTCTTCACAAGAAAATTGTAACAGCCTGTAAAACCTCTGAGCCACTACCTTGGCCTCCGAGGGCTCATGATCTCCATGATCCAACTGAAGAGATTCCTTGAGAGGTTTTACAATTCATTTTAAACCTCATTTGTGGAGATAGGAAGCCCTCATATCTGGAGGAAAGTCTGGCATCATCCATTTCTCAAGACATCTGCAGATCAGCTACGTCAGGTCAATGGAAGATTAAAAAACATCTTGCTATGTATGACACTACGCCATCTATTCAGATCCAAGAGCATCACCACTTTGATAAATAGGCTTGGTCACTGTGAGTCATACGCATACTCAATTGAACTTGAAACGGCTCTGACAAATTCAATTGTCGAAAGTGCTTCATTAGTCAGCAACTCAGATGTTATCAAGAGGCAGCCTGATGGAGCAGTCTTCCACAGTGACTGGGACAATTTTGATCAGCTGGAATCAGATGTATATGGGGCAGGGTCCATTCATACCGCCACAGGGATCTACATGCAAGATCTTGGTTCTTGTGTGGATGCAGAAGCACTTTCCTCAGCACAGCCTACACAAGAGTCCTGTGCAGATATCGACTCCCCTACCCCAGAACAGCCCACTCAAGAGTCTAATCCTAACACTCAGCCTACAAAAAACAGCGATCATTGACCCCCAATATCCACCAACTGCGGAACGGTTGCGGATCCGCTCCGGAACGGCGGCGGAGTCAATATGTTTCCATTAAAGTCAATGTGTGTATTTTCACTGACTGCGGAACGGCTGCGTTCCGACTCCGTCTCAGCTCCGGCGACCGCAGCCCTCCGGAGCAGATACGCAGAGTTTCTATTTTTGCCGGATGCCGGAGAGCGCTGCAGGAAGTCAAGCTCAGAAACAAAATAAAACATCCGGTAATTTTCAAAATAAAATACCCCGTGCTCACGGCGGATCGTATTTCCCTGCACTACACCTTGAAAACGTCATAATGGGCGGAGATTTTGTTTTATATACTTTTTCCTTTCCCAACAAGAACAATAGTTAACTGTATTTATACAGCCTACTTTCCCAATACATTCAAAAAGGAACCCAAAATAAACATTTAGCATTTTATAAGTTGATTATATAATTATAAATATTGTACTTACTCTAGGTAGAATCACAATAATCTCCACAAAAAAGGGAGATCAGCTGGTCAGCACAGAGTTGTTTCCCCTCTACTCCTCTGGATGGAAACAAACTGTTGCTGGTTTTGTGGTTCTGTTTACTGAAACTACATCCTGTTATTTTGCGCGATCATACGTAAATTCGCGAGATATCGTGTGTCCTTGTGACTTCAGCTGTCAGTCATGGCCGCAGCCGTTCCGCAACAAATCCGGATCTGGTAAGTATTGAAGAACGGCGGAGCACGGAGCCGACACGCAGCGGAGCCGATCCGCAGCCGTCCTGCAGTTGGTGGAAATCCGGGGTTAGAAGTCCTGCCACAGAGTTGCCAACTTACTACAAACGGAAACAATCTGAACCCACCAATTTGGTGTCATCTAGTTCCAATAACTCAACCACATATAGCCAATCAAAATCATCAGATACTGATCTAATTTGGGTCTTTGCTCATAAAATCAACTCTAAGGATTAGCACATCCCTGGTTTGTCAGTCTGGGTGTCTCTTACTGGCCAGTCTCTAAAATGCCTCACCACAATTGGGTACTATCCCATGATCAATGCTCCAATAACTGACTTGGCAACTATTCAAGAATGCTTCAGATGCAGCCAAGCTGCGTCTTCTGAAGCTGGACAAGAGTACACCATCTGTACATTTGATCTAGGTGTTTGCATGAAAGCATATCCTCTAGTATGGAATGAACCTGAAAAATACCAAAACCATATCATCCTCATTGATACGTTCCATTGCTGTGGAGCATACTTGAAAGGCAGAAAATACTGTCAAGGGAGTGGATGGGTAGAAGTGGCTTTGGAAGCAAATCTGGTCACCACTGGCTCTGTGGCTGGGGTCACCGATGGGAAGAATTGGGACAGAGCAATAAATACACACAAATCCATGCTGGAAGCCCTAGAGAGACTCCTCTATGATAAGTATCTGGAAACTCATGAACCACTCTCTCCAGAAGGAACTGCTTTACTGGAAAAGCTCACTCTGAATTAATCTACTCTCACTGATGTTCTATCATCAGATGATGTAGGCCTATCTCACCTCATGGCAGAATATCATGCATTCAGAGAAGCAGTGAGAAATGGGGAGCTGGGAGAAACTGGACAGTTTTCAATGGAATACATTGACTGCATCTGGCTCGTCCTGTCAATGAATAAGGCAATCAAAATGAATGACTATGAAGGATACAAAGCTGCTCTAAACAACATGCCAGACCTCTTCTTCTGCTCAGACCAACAGAACTATGCAAGATTCCTCTCATACTTGCGATATTTTCTTGAACACACTGAAGAAACACATCCAGGATCAGAGAAACTTTTGCGCGCTGGAGCAATCAGTGTTTCCAGATCACATATCCCAGGCAACCGCTGCCAAACAGACAAAATGATAAAGAAGAGACAGCTATGAAATGGCTCAAGTCAAACTCAGGGTCTGGGACATATTCTGCTGGGATCTGTGGAATAACCAGTAATTATGAAGTGAGCCAACGGCATATCCTGACTGCCCATGCCAAATGTGAGTTTGTACAAGCCATGTGGGAAATGACAAGTGGCCGAGGCGAACATACAGAGAAGCAACAAAGAGATCTCCGAAAACGTGAAATCACTCGGTCTGAGGAGCAAGTGCAGCAAACAGTACAAGCTTTTCAGAGTTTTATCAACCCATATTAGCTTGAGACTTCTCAGCCCTTGACAAGTTTGAGTTAAGGAGCAGCTATGCCAGAAGAGGTGCTCTATGATGTGCTGAATGCCCTGAAAAATGGCAAAACTTAAAAAGAGAAGTTCATCTGTGATCGACTTCAAACAAAAAAGGTCCTTTTTTTTTAACCCATCAAGAAGAACAGATTCAAGACAATGTCGTTTACCACACCTAAAAGGAAGCTTGTAGCATCAAACCAGAAAGTGATTCAGTACAAGGCCACAAGTGGGTTTATCTTTCAGATCTTCATCAAATCACAAGAACTTAAGTCACAAATAAGCATCTCTGACCTAATGACCTATCACTTGACTCTGACGCCATACTCCATCTCAACAATCGATGGCTTTTTCGCACAAAACAACAAAGCAAAAGGAATGAATCAAAGATGCCGAGAACGCACAAATTCCTTCTCTAAGCCAATGTGCTCTCATTCAAGATGGAAACTCCTCATTCTACATGTGCGATGTACCACGGACAATGAAGACTATATCAGAGCGCACCTTCAAAAGTCTACCTGTTGCAGCTGAAACAGTATTCAGCACTGACACTTACATTAATCGTCCTTATTCAACAAAATCAGCTGAGAGAGATTGCAGAGGTTGTGGTGAACGTTTTATAGTTAATGGGCTGAATGTTCATCGACCCGCTGATTGGAATGGTTTTATCACAAATGATGAAAACAAGAAGGCACTCATTCATTTACTTATGCATCACTGGAGCTCTCATGATATGATGGAAGACATTATCCGAAGGCCTGTAATTTTCATAGAGGCTGGTCAAGCTTTCAAGATAGAATGCAATAATGGAGTTATGTCAAAATAACTTCTACCAGAGATCTGTTCAAAACATGAAGAAACAGATGTGAGGGTGATAATTTACATGCAGTATATCCAAACCAAAATGCCTCACATCAGAACAGTTAGAGTCAGAGCATTTTCTCTGACATTTTCTTCATCCTCCTGTATTATGCCAAGTCATCAACTGTCAACATCATCTTTGACATGGGAGATCAACCAGCTGGCTGAAGATTATTCACAGGAACACATTTCAGCTCTTCTGGCCTTGCATGCATTCACTGGTGCTGACTGCACTTCAGCATTCAAAGGCAAAGGGAAGTTCCGTCCGATGAAGATTCTTAATCAGAATTCAAAGTTTATTCAGATCTTTGCTGAAGTGGGGAACTCTTGGGAGCTCGATGAACAGATTCTCAGCGGTGTTCAAGAGTTCACCTGTTGCCTCTATGGTTTCAATCGTCAAATCAAAGTTGATGAGGCAAGAGAGATTAAAGTCAAGAAGATGATTGGCTCAAGTCTTGAGCTTCGACAGGGTCTCTCCGTTGACCTCTCAACCTTCCCACCTTGCAAGAGGGTCCTCTTACAGCACATGAAAAGAGTAAACTTTCAAGTATGCATCTGGAAGAGGGCTCATGAGCACTACCCGGAAATCCCAAGCCCTATCGACCATGGATTTCACATAAACACAGAGACAGGCAAGCTAGAACCACTATGGTTTGAGGGCGACGTCATCCCCAGAGCCCTTGTTGATGTCTTGACAGAAAATGAAACAGATGAAGATGACTTGACTGATGAAATCCATACGAATATAGGTGAAGATGAGGAAAATTATGATTGAGAGTTTATATTCTACACTAATACAATACACTAACATGACCAGTCATCTAAGTACAGCATGGATAAGCAGCAAAAAGATCTAAGAACCAAATAAATGTTTTCTATTTTATGCTTTAATAAATCTCACATTTGGTTAATTGATTTTGTGTTTATGTACCCTATGTTGTACCCTAACCCCAGTCCACCTAGGGGCATAACATTACTCAATTTTCATGCAATTCACTTCATATAGTATAGCAGTACATAAGTCAAGTCTCAACTATTTTTAGAAATATTGTTCATATGCAAAAATCCCATATGGAATGGTAATGCTTGAAAGTTCTGTTTTCTCCGATTTGAGGTACGGTGGAGAACTTTGATTATACCAGCTGTAATCCTCTAGATAGAAAGGTCATCTTGGACTTAAATTGAAGTTTATAAACTTGGGAAGTTTTTCATGTACATTTGAGGCAGTGATATGTATAATAAAATGCTTGAAAATTATCACTTTTGGTGACAATTTGTCAGGCGGACAGACGTTTTTTGTCTTTTGGGGTATGTTGAGGCAGGGTATCTGCACACTTTTTAAAGTCAAATTTAAGGCTTTTTAAGACCTTTTTAAGACCTGAAGAAATCAAAATTAATACCTTACATTAAGGGTGCGCAATATTGACAAAAATATGTCTCAATATTTTCAAAGTTTTGTCGATGATAATTAGGTGATATTTTACTGATTGTGTTTGTGTACTGGTACCATGGCTGGTTTAGGCCTGTTGTTGACAGCTGACTCATGAAGATATTCATATTTTTCATATTCTATGCAGTGGTCAGTTCACAGCAGTGAAAGAAATTAATTTTTTTTATTAAAGGGCAATATTTGCAACCTTAAATTGAGTTCCAGGGGCATTTTCACCCATATATGAACTTTTGGAAAAAATTTTACTTAGAGGTAAAAAAATCACCTTTTATGTCAAATTCTAACATTCAAATTAAATTATATTAGAATAATAACACAATACCACTGTTACCAGTTAAATTAAATCATTAAATCAAAATCCATCTTTGCAGTGCAGAGACACAGAAGCAGCATCAGAACGACTCGGTTACTAACGTAACCTCGGTTCCCTGAGAGGAGGGAACGAGTATTGCGTAAGTAGCTTACGCTATGGGAAAACTCCTTTTCTCAAGAATATTTAAGTCTTTATGTAAAACGCATTGTGGCTGCACAGCTGACAGCAATGAACGAAGGAGCTCGGTCATTGGCTGTGCTGCGGCAACTTGCTCGAACCAATGACAGGGCGACTCTGAATGCGCGACCAATGAGCGTGCTTCGCGCTCGCGCGCGTCAGAGCCCGCCAAGATGGGCGTGGCCAAGAGCTATATATTGGGCGCCCCGTCATGAGAGTTCTTTAGGTTAAAACGACTGAAGCGAACTAACCAAGCACAAGCACGGCAGCTTACGCAATACTCGTTCCCTCCTCTCAGGGAACCGAGGTTACGTTAGTAACCGAGTCGTTCCCTTTCGAGAGGTCTCTCCTATTGCGTAAGTAGCTTACGCTATGGGAACACCATGCAAAACGCTGTGCGTGCTGAACTTCGCCTTATAATAGCCAGAGGCAGGTGCCTAAGCTGAAAAGCAAAGTTATCATCCAACTAGCCGGCAGAGACGAGCTTTATATGTGGGAAAAAATACAGAGCGGCTAGAAGGCGCTCAGTGTGACACAAGCACATACATAATCTAGATACGAACTCGCAGTTCAACTAGCCTTATGCTGATAGCACATTGGAATGCAATGTCGGGACCTGTAGGTTGTAGAACCTGATAAATGTGGACGGTGAGGCCCAGCCTGCCGCCGCACAAATATCCTCGATCGGTATCCCGCTCGACCATGCCCAGGAAGAAGCCACACTCCTGGTGGAGTGTGCTTTGACTTCCCAGGGGCATTGAAGTCCCTTAGCTTCATAAGCCAGCGCTATAGCTTCGACTATCCAGTGAGAGATTCTCTGCTTTGAAACGGCGGAACCTTTCGTACGGTCGCCAAAGCATACAAACAGTTGTTCTGTCTGTCTGAATAGGGCAGAACGCTCCAAATACACTCTGAGAGCCCTAACGGGGCAGAGTAGATTAGCGTCGTGTTCGTCTGCTGGAGACGAAAGCGCAGTTAGGGAGATAACCTGTGCTCTGAAGTGAGTGGTGAGCACTTTAGGAATATACCCATGTTTCGGTCTAAGGACGACCATGCAGTCGTTAGGTCCGAATTCTAGGCAGGCAGCGCTTGT
Source organism: Gila orcuttii (assembly GCA_026230005.1). NCBI lineage: Eukaryota > Metazoa > Chordata > Actinopteri > Cypriniformes > Leuciscidae > Gila > Gila orcuttii. The sequence goes on from JAPDVR010000003.1 coordinate 22,251,519, forward strand.
TGAAAGCGCGTGCAGGTCGCCCACTCTCTTGACCGAGGCGAGTGCCAGCAAGAGCGCCGTCTTGAGCGAGAGCTGTTTAAGGTGCACGGTTCGGAGTGGTTTGAACGGGGGCCCTTTAAGAGCGTCTAGGACCGTAGCTAGGTCCCGGATCGGCACTGAGGGGGGACGTGAAGGGTTCATCCTCCTGGCGCCCCTTAGGAAACGAATAATTAGGTCGTTTCTTCCCAATGGACGTTGCATTACAAGGTCGTGTGACGCTGTGATGGCAGCCACATATACTTTGAGCGTGGAGGGGGTGCGGCCCGCCTCCAGAAGCCCTTGTAGGAAAGCGAGTACACTCGTAATCTCGCATGTTACAGGGTTCAGGCCCTTGGTATTACACCAGTCACTGAACACTTTCCATTTCTGGGCATATAAGCGTCTCGTGGAGGGCGCCCGCGCCTCAGCGATGGTTTTTAGTGCTCCGCTCGCGAGGTTCCTGGGAACCCGTTGAGGGGCCATGCATGAAGGGCCCATAGATCGGGGCGGGGATGAAATATCATCCCGCTGGCCTGACTGAGGAGGTCTGGCCTCAGTGGAATCGGCCGTGGTGCAGATTGCATTTGCATCAGATCTGGAAACCATGTTTGATTCTTCCAGAGTGGGGCTATCAGCAGCACTGCGTTTTCCTCCTCTCAGACCCGACTGATGATTTGTGGCAGCATCGCGATGGGGGAAAGGCATATAAGGGGCGGCTCGGCCAGCTCTGGGCGAGTGCGTCCGTGCTTTTCGTGAAGAAAAGAGAGCAGTGCGCGTTCTCCTTGGAGGCGAAGAGGTCGATCTCCGCTTTGCCAAAGGTTTTCCATAACCACTGAATCGTCAGCGGGTTGAGAGCCCATTCTCCTGGGAGAATCTTGTCTCTGGATAGCATGTCTGCCCCCTGGTTCAGGGCGCCTGGCACATGCGCTGCTCTCAGCGAGCGAGTCCACCCTGGCGATTTATGTACGACACTACCGTCATGTTGTCCGTTCGGACCAGGACGTGTTCGTTTTTTAGATGTGGGAGTAGGGCTCTGAGAGCCAAAGCGACCGCTTTCATTTCCAGACAGTTTATGTGTAGGCGCTTCTCCGGGTTTGACCAAAAGCCGGAGACAGGCCTGCCCTCGTAAAGGGCCCCCCAACCTATTTTGGAGGCATCTGTCGTTATCATCTTTCTCCTTGTGTTCACACCCAGACTCACGCCTGACTGGTACCAGTCGGCGGCTTTCCAGTGCGTCAGGGCTTTTATACAGCCGTGGTTCGCTCTAATTAAAAAATGGCCCGAATGCCACGCGTGAGTAGGGACGCGGCTCTTGAGCCAGCGTTGGAGAGGGCGCATATGCAACAATCCTAGCTGGAGTACGGCCGATGCTGAGGCCATGAGACCGAGCATCCTCTGAAACCGTTTGACAGGGGCGCGCGCGCCCGCCCTGAATGATGTTGCAAGGCGCCGGATGGTGAGCGTGCGCTCCGATGAGAGACGCGCTGTCATTTGCATCGAGTCTAGAACTATTCCCAGGAAAGAAATCCTCTGGCTGGGAGATAGTATGCTTTTTGCAAAATTGATTCTTAGACCCAGGCATTCTAAATGGCTGATAATCCAAGATCTGTGTGTTATTAACTGACTCTCTGATTGTGCTAGAACCAGCCAATCGTCGAGATAATTCAGTATTCGCACTCCCCTTCGTCTTAGGGGGGAAAGTGCTGCATCCATACATTTCGTGAATGTACGGGGAGCCAGGGACAGGCCGAACGGGAGTACTGTGTACTGGTATGACTGTCCCTCGAAAGCGAATCTCAGAAACGGCCTGTGATGAGGCGCTATTGGAATGTGAAAGTAAGCATCTTTCAGATCCACTGAGAGAATCCAATCTCCTGGGCGTACTTGCGCGAGGATATGCTTGGTTGTTAACATTCTGAACGAGCGAATCATTAGTGCTTTGTTCAGGTGTCTAAGATCTAGGATGGGGCGGAGACCGCCATCCTTTTTCGGGACGAGAAAATAGCGGCTGTAAAAACCTGTCCCGCTCAGAGAGGGGGAAACAGTTTCCACAGCGCCCTTTTCTATTAGTTTGCACACCTCGGTGCGTAGAACATGTGAACACTCCTTTCTCACTTTCGTCTCGACCACAGTCGTAAAACGTGGTGGTCTGCGAGCGAACTGGAGCGAGTATCCGTGCTTTACTATATTCAATACCCATTTCGGCATATCTGGAATTTTTTCCCATGCCGCTGCGTGTACAGATATGGGCTGAATACAGGCTAGGGGCGGGCCGCTGTGACGTAGGGACCCGGCCAGCGAATCGCCTGAGCTCGTAGCTCTCAGAGGCGCGGGCGCGCGCTGAGCAGCTGAGTGAATGGGCGCTGTGTGATTACAACAGCGCGCGCTGTGTTTGTAAAACTCGCAGCCTGAGCTGAGGTTGTGTTTGACACTGTAAGGGCAGTGTTTATAAGTGGGGGTGCATAAACAGTGGTAGGCACACGCGTCACTTTTATAATGTTTCCCGCTTTTACTGGGGATGAATTTATAACTGTGTGAACAGTGCTTGTATGTAGTGGTGCGTACATGACCGTAGGCACGTGATCTACATTCATGGGAAGCGCAGCCTGAGCTGGGAATGAATTTGGCATTGTTTTGACAGTATCTGGGAATGCACACTTTGTGGACATGTGAACCCTTAGTGATGCAGGCAGAAAAATACTCTTTTTGTGTTTTCTGTGCGTCGCCGTAAAAACGGCGTTTGTTTGCAGGTGAGCGAGCTCTGTGACTGGCCCATTGACTGCTGTATGGACATATCCAGCCGCCTGTAAGGGGACTGGGTAATGTTTGAGCTTTTGCAGAGAGAGTGGTCCGGCTTTTGCGAGACACGCACTCTCTCTTCTCATTTCTGTGGCTAGGACGGCTTTCGAGGCTCAGGGTTCAGCACAATCTTGGGCCGAGGACCCCGTCGCTCAGGAGGCGGCTTGCGGTTGTGAGAGCGCGAGCGGCGTCGAGCGTCAGCCTGAGGCGCGGGCTGAGAGGCGGTGGGAGCTGTTCTAGCCCGCTGCGGCTGTGGCGGTCTCTGTCTGCTCTGCGATGAGCTGGAGCGCTTTGGCAGGAAATGACGCATAGCTTGTGAAGCGTTCTGGGCCTCAGTGAAGCGTTCGGCGAAACCTTTAACCGCCGGTCCAAACAGCCCGCTGGTGGAGATAGGCGCATCGCCTTATCCGCGTCCTTCATTTCAGTCAGAGTCAGCCACAGATGGCGCTCGAGAACAGTCAAATTAGCCATAGCACGCCCGATGGACTGGGCGGTGGCCTACGTGGCTCGCAGAGCTATATCAGTCGCTCTGCGTAGGTCCCTGAAGGCTTCGGGTTCAGGGCCAGACTCGTCCATAGAGCGGAGAAGCTTGGCTTGGAACACTTGAAGTACCGCCATTGAGTGAAGCGCTGATGCAGCTTGGCCGGCGGCGGCGTAGGCGCGACCGGCGAGAGCAGAGGTAGTGCGGCAGGGCTTCGAGGGGTGGGAAGCTTTGGCTTTCTATCCGGTTGGGGAGGGCGGGCAGAGGTCGCGCATTCAGAGTCGCCCCGTCATTGGTTCGAGCAAGTTGCCGCAGCACAGCCAATGACCGAGCTCCTTCGTTCATTGCTGTCAGCTGTGCAGCGGCAATGCGTTTTACATAAAGACTTCAATATTCTCGAGAAAAGGAGTTTTCCCATAGCGTAAGCTACTTACGCAATAGGAGAGACCTCTCGAAAGGGAACTGGCATTAATATATTTACACTCCATTTACAATTGCATAAATAAAGCTATGAGATATTCAATTCTTTCAATTATTAATTCAATATTTAAATATGAACTGATTTCTAATTGTAACATTTTAATGTACTTTAAATGTACTTTACAGGGTACTTTAAATGTGAAACTAAACCCGCCAGTAGGCGGCGGCAAGTCACTGTCTCAGGGAGTCACTAATTCAACCGATTTGTTCAAACGGCTGATTCATTCAGGAAGTGCAAGTGATTGTTCATTGAATCGTTAGAATGATTCGTTCAAAACGCGGATTTCAGTCAAGAAATCATCGCTGTCTTTTGCATTGAGACTCTGCTACGGTTTCATTTTGAAATTCTCGTCAGCGAAATAAAGAGAAAACAAACAATATTGACAATATTGTTTATAAAATGTAACAATGTTAGTTTAACTGTTATATAAAATAAATATCATATTTGCTATTGTGCACGGGAAAACAGCCCTCTTGCTGATGTAATATTGTATGATAACAACATATGATATATAAAATACAAAAACTTTATACGTCTATTAGGGAACATACATAACATACATACAATAAATTTTTTGTTTGGTTCCGGTTTCCGACCGACCCTGTCAATTTATGTGCGACCCAAATTTATTTTATGAGCTTGGGGAAGAAATAATACAAATTAAATAAATACACAAATAAAAAACTTTGAAAACAAATTGAAATTGCGAATTGAAAATAGGTAGGCTTCGCACAATGGAAACACGTCAATTTCGCAAAAACTCTCGTTTATTGCAAAAAAGTTGTTACGCTCGCATGAGGTGGTTTTTCAGGCAATTCGAAAATGTAAATGCGCAGAAACTGTTTCCATTGCAGTTTTGCGAAATATTCCTGTCACCTAACGGGGTGTGTTTGGGGTCCGTGTACGCAAATAATAATAATAGGCTAATTATTATAACATTTATTAGGGTATATACCCAGACAACAAATTAGATCGTGCCGACGTTGGGGCGCATGTGCCTGCCCGACATAAAGTGCCTCGGTGAGATGTCTTATGGAGATCGGTAGCTAATCGGCAAGACATTGGGAAGACGGTGGCATTAGAATGATCGCCGACCGTGAGCCAACGTAAACCCGACATGATCGCCGACCGTGAGCCAACGTAAACTCGAAATAATTATTATGACCTATTCAGCGCGATCCCACTAGAGCAAGGAAAACATTCAGACGCCTGCCTCGCTCCCTTTGACTTAACACCGGAACAGCTGATTTTCGGCTGCATCGCTGGAAAGGCAGCATGCTTGAAAATCAGCTGTTCCAGTGTTAAGTCAAAGGGAACGAGGCGTCTGAATGTTTTTCGCCGCTCTAGTAGGATCCCACCGTTATGTCTTATTGATTTTAGGCTAACTGCTGTCAGATTGTTCCAAGGACACAAGTTGCCTATTGTCTATCAACAATCAATAACAATATGATTTGTTAATAGTAACATTTCTTCCCTAACAATTTTGACAATTGCAAGTAAATTTAAATGAAATTGAAGTGAAAGTTAAATTGAAAGTTAGTGATTGTTTGTGTAGGGTGTAGCCTATTTCATACACAGTCTGACTACCTGGGAAATGTCAGTCTAACATAAAAAATGAATGGATCAGTGATATTAAAATTAAGTTTGATGGTCATGCAAATTAAGCTATAGGAGTTTTCCAGGAGAAATAATAAAAAGGAGAGCACCGGAAGATGACGTTGAACATTTATTTTTTATCTTTTGTTTTTGCAAAAGCAGTATCATTTATTTTAACACTCATCAAATCACACATAGAAAAGTACAACAACAACAAAAAGAAATTCCCTCCAAAATAGGTAAACAGGAAAAATCAGTCCAATCAATTATTTCACTTTAAGATGCTCGCCCCCTTGCTTCCTGTCCCTCCTCAGCCGCAGCCAGTTTCTCACAGTCATCTCTACATCTGCCTCAGTGGAATTTTGTTGGGCAGGATTTCTTAACACAGCACCTAAACGAAAAAAAAAAAAAAAAAAAAACTAACTCAGTCTGATGTTCTGAGTAAGAAGTGCAGTAGCATACATTACATGTAAAATATCTTACCATTGTTAGTTCTCTGAAGGATCCCTGGAAAAGGGTGGCGTGGCTGCTGCAAAGCACACAGGTCGTCGTTATTATCCGGCGGCGTCACTAGAAAATACAGAAAAAATAAATTATTGAACAGTAAGTCAAGTTTATCACCATTATATAAACTAATGTCAGTGAGCTGAGTAATTGCCACACATTTCTATCAGCAGCAACTCATCTTAACCCATGTCAAAATAACAGAGCTAACCCAGTGTCACTCCACATCAGTGGTTCTCAAACTTTTTCTGTCATTCCCCACTTTGCATAGAACTGTGCTGTGCTCTATGTGTGTTTGCAAGTGTGTGTCAGTGTGTTCTTTGTCTGCGTCTTAAATAGCTTACAGTCAGGAAAGCCTTCAGTCTATGGAAGCACATGGGTAGCAATATTCAATTTGAAATGTAATATGCAAAATATCTTCGGAAATACTACCGTTTCTCTGTTCACGCTCCACTTCATCTGCTAAAGAATTTAACGCTCGAATTAGCTCTGCCGCAGCAACACCTCAAAACACGTAACATAGCCATAACATGTTATGTTTACCTGTTGTTGCCGAGCCCCGCCTTGATGCAGTGATTGACAGGCCAGGAGGGGGCGTGATCGGCTCAGAATGCATTTTCAATGTGCACATTTAATTTAGCTACATCCATTGCGGGACATTTCATGAAAATGCAATCGCAAGTGTCTTGACTGTGTAAATGCAATTAAGAAAAGTAACATCTGAATGATCATTTTGCCACAGTTTTTGCTTGAACATGTTACACATATCTAATCATTTCTGTAATGCATTTTAATTTTAATTTTGCCACTTATAAAGCATTTCAATATGCATATTAAAACTAGTGTATGAAATGGCAAACGTAAATTATGTAATTTCATTTTCATTTTGCACCAAACGTTGCTAGAATGGTAATGTAAAATGTAAATTTAAATACACAATGCAACGCCATTTTACATATTGCATTGTCATTTTGCATATTACATTTCAAATTGAATATTGCTACCCATGTGCTTCCATATCAGTCCTCCAGTCCTCCTTCTTGAATATTAACTGCGGCCTCTTGGAAAGACAGAAAACCTTGGCTTACTTATCACACTACCAATATAAACTCAAAAATCATATCTGGAACATCAAACTATGGTATGCGCTGTGGACCTGTGCAGTACACTGTGTCTACTTGAGTTTAGGGACCTGATGCATTTTACTACAGAGGGGACACTTACCTTTACTATACGATGATGTGGGATGGGCTGGAGGAGATTTGTAGTGCGTTTTCTTCTTCTTTGCCTGTGTTGTTTGTGGTGCATTTTGGGTGTCTGATGAAGGGCACGATGCAGGGGATGATGGTGGTGATGGTGATCTAAGTCGCAATGGTCTGTAAATGAAACGTTTTTACAAAGATTAGTTTTCATATTGATCACATCGAACATAGAGAAATATGACATGGGTGACATACTCTGTGTGATACAAAGAGGATGATCAAAAAGTCAAACAACATGTGATGCTCACTGAAATTGGAAAACATTTTAAATATACACAATAAATGAACAAAACAACCAAAAACAATAAAAGCAATGTCCCGGTTAACAGAAAATGCACTTGAATAAATGCCAAAAACAATAAATAAAATTGTTGTAAACAAAACCCGACCGTACCCTAAATTATTTGTTATTAAAACATTAACACACAAACCACTGTTAATTTAACATAAAGCAAGCAGCTACTGCGTGCATGGTCTGGCATCACTGAATGCGCTCCCTTAATAATTCCAAAAAAGCTGACAGTTCATCGCGATCTCACGCGTCTCTGTTATTATCAATGAAGCTGACTGCACAATGAATCTTTCATAATATCTACACTTTGTATGTTATAATTAGAGGATTTGCCAGCTTACAGAATTCAGCACTGAATAAAAAAAGTCTGTTTTGAGCAGTGAGGGAAGTATATCTTAAATGCTTCTGATTGGCCATTGCGTTCAAGAAATCAACATGTCTGTGATTGGCTACATCGCTCAATAATGCAAACATGTTATAAATAGAAACTCTGGCCTGTAAATCGTTACTATTTTGTTTTAGTTGTTCTTGTAGATGACTAAAAATCTATTAGTTTTTATATGTTTTATAAATAGATATTTCTAGTTTGCGGGAGTCCCGCAAATCGTTTTATTCTCCCGCAACCCGCACACACAGAGTTACCGAATCTAGTGCAGAGCCGCACTCTATTGCGTTGGGAGTGCACGTCTCTAGATCAAAGGCCCGGCCCGAGGATAGTGTTGGGCCAGGTCGGGTCAAGTCCTTGCTCGGGCAGAGAATCTAAGCTCTAGTTCACGCTAAGGAACCGAGAGTTTGTCATCCAGTCTCTTTGGTATAGAGAGACAGAGAGAGACGAGGAAAACAAAAAAGCATGCAAATGTAAATTATCGCGTCCGGAAAAATTTGAGTTTGCCGTGCCTCTATCATATTTGCTGAGTGACAGAAAAAACATTTTATTGACAGTGATAGACAGTTGACAAATATCTATACCAACATAAACATAAAATTTGCAACGTTACAGCACTCAGCATTAACCTGATGTTGACAATGGAGTTCTCCTGTAGCCTTATCTAGGTCAAAGATAAATATTTCCACTACATTACTGCCCTGGCCTACCTGTAAACCATTCCCTTGCAACCGGTCCTCTCGCTCCACTATAAGGTATAGGCTTTCCTGATGCTAAATTAATAGTACAGTAAAGGCAGAGACAGGTAAAGGTCACATTTTTTAGGATCTTAGGATGCCAATAATCAAGACAAGCAAACAGGGGAAAGTTATTACATACGTGTGTATCAATATGTGAAGACCCTAGAGATGTCCCCTACTCGGCTCAATCCAGATGGTTGTGGTGCTGGTCCACTGGGGAGACCATACTGTAGTTCCAGCCGTCGTGTGTGCTGACGCGCCAAGTACACTGCAGCCGTAATGCCGGACAGAAGGGGAGTCACACCAACATATGGAAAGAAGTGTAAATGGATGGAGAAGCATACTTTACTGTAAAGCTACGTCTTAGTTTGTGCTAATCTTGGCGAAAGCCGAGTACAAATCTGCATGAAGTTTTAACATCTACTCTCGTGTAATGGAAATCATGTGCAAAATAACTTTTAACTAGATTAATTAAAGATAGTGTTTCAGTTGTCTTTGAGGTTAATTAAAACACATACTTACTGTACAGAGGCAAAGACGCTGTGTAAAATGGGCCTGGGCTCTGAAAAGAGCCTTTGGGGTGTATGTAGCTCTTGTTGAGAAAAAGAAGAAACATGAAAAGGAGTCAAATATATTGCAAATGCCTTTGTGAATTAATGTGCATGACTTCTAGATCGATCACTTACAAAAATTCACTGAAAAAACAGAAAAGACCATTCTATTTTGTTTAACTAACAAAGGTTAAGGCTCTATTTTATGAATAGCTGTGTGTCTTCACTTACTATCACTTACTACATAACCACTTCTTTGTCTGACTGTATAGTGGCTGCGCGCTTGTGCTAAACTGGGTCTTTGATTGACAGGTCTACTTTTAACGGTAATAGAAACGCACAACAAAAGAGCTGCTTTAATTTTAAGCATATGTCACTTAAACAAAATCATTAAAAATCCCTTAAGTGTAAGGGGTTAATATTATGGGACAGATGTCATATAGCTACATATTTAGAAGACGCTTTTATCCAAAAAAGGAACAAAGCAATTCGTCAAATGTCATTCATAATACAGGTAGGACAACAATAATACAGGGCTAAGATTATCACAAATAAACACAAGATTTTGACGCATATCCAAGTGTGTGTGCGAGTGTGGAGCGCGCACTGCATGGCCAGAGGCGCGCGGGCGCGAACACTTGCATTTTCCTATCAACAGTGGAAACAACTTAAAATACTCTATCATTTCTGGTCATACAGAAAATAATAATAAATTATTCGCAACTACTTTATTTGCGTAAACTCACAATAACAAGAAAACGTTGTGCTTTTAAAATAAAATAAAACAATCAGGCGCGGTTTAATGATCTCCGTGAACTGGAGCGCGAGAACTGAAACAAAAGATAGCCTATGTACTGTAGGCTAAAGCTTGAAATGTCCACTTTAAAACGAACAAATTCGAATCGAAAGCTAATACCTTCTGATTAAATCCGTATGAAAGGTGCATTTCTCTCTGTGCATCCGCCTTACAGCGGAGATGGAGATACGTTTTTTAGCCGACACTGATTTAGAAAACAATAGTTTATTAATAAACAATTAAAATGCCTCGTTATTTTTTCAGACACATTTAATATCATTAGCCTATAACTCACCTATAATCACCTTTGTAGGCTGTGGTTCCAGAGACATAAATGGCTCTTCTCATTCAGCAATGCGGGAAAATATAATTTCCAGGTTCTAATTTGGCCTTAGAAAACCATGCAGTAAGATCTAAAAAAAATGTCTATATTAATTTGTGAATATTTGAAATGTTTAATAAAGGGGCAAAAGGTCATAAACAAAAATCTGAAAATCCGTCAATATTAATTTTTTTGCTCAGCATTTGGTGTGTACAGTTCAAATTAAAATTTTGGTGTTCAACTTTGCGTTTTAAAAACACAACAACCGTTCATTTTTCGTTTTGCAAAATTACGGGTTAAAAAAGGAAAAACGAATGGACACAAAAGTTCACTGACCGTTTGGACAGAATACGACTACGAGACATAGTTCTTTATCAAGTTCATAAAAAATAAACAATAATTACAGGAATTCTGGATTCTAAACCTCAAAGAAATGCTACAATCAAGACCGTTCGCAGTATAAGGGTCTTTCCCTGCCATTAGTGCTTGGATAACACACCACGTCTGTTTTAATAATTAATAATTAATAATAATAATATAATATCATAATAATATCATCCACTTTAAAGCGAACTAATTCTAATCGAAAGCTATATACCTTCTGATTAAATCCGTATGAAAGGTGCATTTCTCTCTAAAGGTGCATCTGCCTTACAGCGGAGATGGAGATATGTTTTAGCAGACATTTAGAAAACAATAGTTTATTAATAAACAATTAAAATGCCTCGTTATTTTTTCAGACACATTTTTTATTGTTATAACTCGCCTATAAATCAACTATAGGCTATGTTATAATAAAATAGAGTAGCCTATACATCGCTAATGTAAAGTAAAATAAAATAATAATAATACTATCCCTGGCTGCCACTGGATAAAAAATAAAAAAAAATATTCCCTACCGACCCATGACCTCAACTGACAACCAACCGGAACCAAACTTTTTTTTTTTTATGCCTAACTGCACTGACACATCACGCAGTGAAAGCAAGCATGAGAGACAAGTGCGATGTCAGCTCGCAGTGCGCCCTCCTACATAGTTAACGTTAAAGTAAAACAATAATTACAATATCATAATAGACAATACACATCGCACACCACTACGCACTTAAAAAAATGAACTTACAATTGAACTGAAATTAACCAGCTTTCTTCTCCTCTCCTGCTGTTTCGCGTGCAGGAGACAGACGTTATGCTGGTGCGAATGTGATGCGAAATGTCACGTGAACGAGCAAATCCACAAAGAACGAATAATAAATAAAAAAGTACGCTAATTAGATCGTTTTAATTTGGAAAACATTTAGATATGTCTAAGTCAAATTGCCATCGAAAATTTAAGACCTTTCATAATTAAAAATAAGACTTTTTAAGGCCTTACATTTTTTAAATCTAATTTAAGACTTTTTAAGGGCCCGTGGACACCCTGTGAGGGTGATATTTGACAGTAAAAAGGCAGCAATCCGCAGAATCTTTTTCTGCTAATTTCCCCTATGTGTCAGTATACACTATGCTAAATGTTAGGGTTATATGACCATTTATGTAGCTGCAGTACCTTAATATTCACAATGACATCATTCCGCCAAAAGCTTTTCCCAAAAAGGGTGTTTTTTGGCCCCTGAGACCAAAGGTGGCCGAGTTGGGGGTGGTCATTATCAACTTGTGATGGCCCAAGGTATAAGATAATAGGAAATAATAGTGAAAAAAAGGTAACAAAAAACATCCTGAGGAGTGGACCTGGCTCCCGGCCTATATGGGTAGAAACTAGAAAGACTAAAATTTGACAATCCATGCAGGAGATCTACATTTATATTTATGCGTAAGTTGACATAATTCATCAGTGAGGGCAATATGATAAAATGCCCCTTATGCGTGTGTTGTTGAAACTATTTGTTTTAAACACTGGCACACAAGACACGAGATATTTGTGTATATTGCATTTATTAGATAAACAACTTGGTTAGGTCACTAATTATAGTTTGCTTATTTTTTTAAATTAAGAGTAAAATAGTAAAATCAAATTTCTATTGCATAAAAAATCTATTTTGCATTATTAAACATTAATTTCCCCTGAAATAGGCTATCTGGTGTGTATTATTTTAAATGCACAATAAAAAAAAATGTATATAACAAAATATCCTTTTAAGTTTTAAAACCATTTAGGTTTTTTATCTGATTACATTCAAGAGGCTTTTTCTGAAATACTGAATGTTTCTGTATTCTGACAGCTGAATTGAGCAATGAATTCTTGTAACTCTCTTTCTAGATTTATATAATGTTATTTTAACCAGAAAACACTTAAATAGCCTTATTGTGCAATCATTTCAGATGAGGCTTCTTGTGATTCCATTAGTCATCATCAGTTCTTTATTCCGAAGAAAAGGTGTCGTACGGGTCTAAGAAACCATCATGGCTGTTTTCCTTTTCCCTCAGAGATCACATGTTCAGGTGCAGCCTTGGTGAACCACTCAGACCACGCTCCATCGTACAGACAGACCCCTGGGTGGCCGCACAGGTGAGCGGCAAGGGCGATGTGACAGGCTGTCACACCTGAGCCACAGGTGACCCAGAAGGGCTTCTGCAAGTCAACTCCTGCCTGCTGGAAGAGCTTGGTGAGTTCCTCCACAGGATGTTCTAGACCTGATGTCGAGTCCATGAAGCTGGGAAAAGGCATGTTGATCGATCCAGGAATATGACCAGGCTCTGTGTCTAAGATATAAAACAGAGAAATGTACAGAAATAAAACAATGGCACTTTGCCATTTTTGATAAACAACTAAATAAATCTGTTATGTCTATAAATAAATCTTTGATTATTGTACCTTGTGTTATGTTCTATAAGAGTACTTGATACATAACTTAGAAGTCCATATGATTGTGGTCACAAAATGCATGTAATAAATATACAAAAGCTAGAAAAAGTGATTTAGATAGTTTTAGATTAAGTATGGAACTGTATGACATTCCTTATACTGTATTACTGTGGAGAATTAAAACACTATGAATAGTTGAAATTGATCATAGAAAAGTGGTAATCTGCATTCGTGCATTCATAGACTGATAGCATTTGCCTTCATTTCCAACTCCATTCTTCAGAGAAATTGTGTACCATAAAAATAAGCCTAAATATAGATTTGTAATGTCATACAGTATAACATTGGATATTGTAACAACATTGGATATTGTAGGCTACCTTATAGCCCGGGACACACCAAACCGACGCCAAAATGAAAGCCGACTGTGTTGTCGCCTCGTGTCGGGGGAAAAAGCTACACTTGAAAACACAGAGAGAACTACAGTCGACTGTCGCCTAGAATGCGCGTTCTGCGTGTAAATTAAAGGGTCATGAAACCCTAAACCAAATTTTCTGAGATTTGAACAGAGGAATGTGTGTTGAACACCATTGAAGACAATGTTAGCATCTGTTAGATTTAATAGTAGGGTGAAAATGGTTAAATTTTAGTTTCTTTCCGCTATTTTCGTCTTCCGGGTTTAAAATCTTCATCGTGTCCACGTCACAGGCTGTGACGTGGCAGAGCACTGTATAGTGCGTTGATGACTCATCGGTCTCTCATAATTACTGTCTATTTCTGCAGATATATTCATCTATATTCGTCATTTAAAAAGGGAAACCGACGCTGCACAAACAAAACAGTGCGTGCTTACTGTTTTTAATATAGATCCTGCTAAACACTTTCTTTATTCCACTCTGCTCATGTTAATATTCATGTTAATAATTTCGCCAAGGAACACTCAGGTAAGATGACGACGTAACATTAGAACAGCCTTCTATCTGTACCGTATTGACTTGTATCGTTAAGATTTAATAAAGATTTGTTTTTTTTTTAAAACCCGTTTTCACTTCTTTGCTCGCTGTTTTGCTATTATTCTCGTGCACTGACCCGTTCACTAAGCTGAACAGCCAATCAGAGTTCCGTCTTTCACCGACGCCGATTCGACATGTTGAATCGGCCCAAACAAACCCGACGGCATTATGGAGCTAGAAAGGTGTCTATTACATGCGAGAAAATAAATGATCTAAGATAAAAAAAAAAGTTTGAGAGAAAAAGTTATCACACTGATAGCAAAAAAGCATTTCATGAGAGAAAAAATAATATTTGAGAGAAAAAGTTTTCATACCAATAGCAAAAAATAATATTTGAGACTAAAAAAAGTTTTGTGAGAAAGTATTTTCTCATAGAACATAAAAAATTATAAATTTGACATTTTTAAAATTATTTCGGAGAAAAGAAATCTCTCAAAATACTTTGAAAAAAATCTCAAATATATATATTTTTGCTATCAGTGTGAAAACATTTTCTCTCTAAAAAAAGTGTTTCTCTCAAAACGCTTTTCTTTGCTCTCGATGCAATTTTTTGCTCTCGTGTCAGGATTTTGCTTTAGCTGTGAAAATTGTGTCATGGGCGGGGCCAAGTTATTTTTTTCCTATTGGAAAGATCCTATTGGCCAGTCGGCTGAGCATCGTCTTGTCTTGGGAGTCGAATTGAATCATTACACCATTGTTCGCGTTCGGTTCACCTAGATAGATGCCGCCTCTGCCTTAGTTGAGCACGGACACTCCAATGTTTGGGTAAGATGATGACACACACACAACTCGATGGGTAGCTGGCTGAGCAAGTTCAGCATCACTGAAGATTAAAAAATAGCACTCATACAAGATTACCTAGCATGATGGCTAATTAATAATTAGCTTTACTAGCGATTAGCAAGCTAATAATATAATACACATTCATTCATGAATATGAGTGCTATTTTTAATGTTTAATCTTCAGTGATGCTGAACTTGCTCAGCCAGCTAATGTAACCCCTTTCACCCGGGTCCCACTCGACCCGCTCCAAGCAGGCCTCGAACCCGGGTCTCCGGCATGAGAGTCAGGTGCTCTAACAAGGAGGCTAAAGACTGCAGCCTCTAGCATCTGTCGCTAGAGCGCCTATTGAGATCAGAGGAGTGAGGTTTACTCGCACAGCGACTACTAGCTGGCCTCCGTTACACTCCCCCCCTAAACCTCACTCCCATCCGGGTCACGGCACCAATGTAACCCCTTTCACCAGGGTCCCACTCGACCCGCTCCGAGCGGGCCTCGAACGTGGGCCTCGAACCCAGGCCTCCGGCATGAGAGTCAGGCGCTCTCACAAGGAGGCTAAAGACCGCATCTGTCGCCAGAGCGCCTATTGAGATCAGAGGAGTGAGGTTTACTCGCACAGCAACTACTAGCTGGCCTCCGTTACACTAACATCCAGTTGTGTGTGTCATCATCTTACCCAAACATTGGAGTGTCCGTGCTCAACTTAGAGCTTAGATCGGGCCCAAAAAATCAAGCCCGACCCTACCCGAGCCCGTGCACATTGTGTCCGAGCCCGGCCCGACACATTAACTATAATTATGAGCCCGAGCCCGATTTAAACCCGACCATTTTAATACGTGGGTCGTTATAACTGACGTTCTCAACTACTTTCTATGTTACTTTCTCCTCCTCCTCTGTTCTGCACCTCCAAATACTTTCAAGTTAGCCTACGTGTCACCATCATACACATCAGCATAAATGCTCCTGATAAATTATTTGTTATTAAAGCATTAACACACAAACCACTGTTATAACATAAAAGCAAGCAGATACTGCGTGCATGGTTTGGCATGACTGAATGCGCGCAAAGTGCGCTCCCTTAAAAATTCCTAAGGCCGTGTGTCCACCAAAGCGTTTTTAACCGGCTGAAAACGCTAGGCGCTCTGCTGACACCGCCTAGCACTGGGCGCTTGAGAGCGTTTTGGCAGCGCTGCGTTTTTTCAGTTGACACGATTCGTTGCTATGATACAGAATATCCGCAGCACAGATTACTTGTAACTGATTTCGTAGATAATTTGTTTCATACTAAAAATGTATTTTTCATCCATGTTGTTCGGTTAGCTCTGCTGGTTGATGTCTTTGTACAGAAAGAATGTTGTGACAGTTTGTCGGTGTGACATTTGTCCCGCCCCTCCTCCACTGCGATTGGACGGCTGTGTAAAAAGTGACAGTGATGAGCGCAGCGTTTTACCCAAAGTTGAACATTTTTCAACTCTCGGCGACCAGTAAAAACGCTGGGCGCTCAGCGCTTGAGCGTTAAATACACGCTCAGCGCCTCGTTACGCTCATGGCGTTTAAAAAACGCGGCGCTCCCATTGAAAACAATTAGAATTTTACGCCAGCTGCGTGAAAAAACGCTTTGGTGGACACACGGCCTAAAGCTGACATCAGTTCATCGCGATCTCACACATCTCTGTTATTATCAATGAAGCTGACTGCACAATGAATCTTTCATAATATATACACTTTGTTTGTTATAATTAGAGGATTTGCCAGCATACAGAATTCAGCTCTGAACAAAAAGTTCGTTTTGAGCAGTGAGGGGAGTCTATCTTGAATGCTTCTGATTGGCCATTGCGTTCAAGAAATCAACACATATGTCTGTGATTGGCTAAATCGCTCAACGCTACAAACATGTTATAAAACAAAACTCTGGCCTGTAAATCGTTTGTATTTTGTTTTAGTTGTTCTTGTTGCTTTTCTGCAACAGATGAATAAATATTTATTCGTTTTCATGTTTTATTCATAGATATTTCAAGTTTGCAGGAGTCCAACAAATCGTTTTATTCTCCCGGAACCCACACACACATTACAGCCCGCGCTCGCACTCGGCCATCAAATCTAGTCCTGCGCCGCACTCTTTTGCGTTGGGACTCGGGAGTGCACGTCTCTAGATCAAAGGCCCAGCCCGGTCCGGCCCGAGGATGGTGACGGGAAATATCGGCCCGACCTCGGGCTCGGGCAGAGAATCTAAACTCTAAGGCAGAGGAGGCATCTATCTAGGTGAACCGAACGCGAACAATGCTGTAATGATTCAGTTCGACTCCCAAGACAAGACAATGCTCACCCGACTGGCCAATAGGAACGTTCCAATTGGCTACGTGCACAAGCGTAGTTTCGAACTTCCGCTATTGTCAGAAGTCGGCATATCAGTTTCCGGTTGTTTACGACTGTTCATCCGCATCCGCTATAAACAAACAAGATGAGTGCTGCTGTTGTACGAAAAAAAGAGTTCTTAAACACATCTAAGTTTCTAAGAACTGTAGGTGGATCTAACGCCCGTTTCACACATAGCCATCTGAAGACTGTGAAGACCGGGGTAAATCAAGGAAAACTTCAACAAGGCGACATGAACAACACTCATTCGTGGAGGTGGAAAAACAAGTTCTTTGTGATACGCAAGATATATTGTAATAAAATTTAAATGCAAAAGAAAAGGCATGTGAGTTGGCTGTTTTTGTCAATTTTAAGTTTTTATTTAAAATATTTCCGATTTTAATAAAGTAAATATTTGACCACTTGCTTGAGCAACTTAACTTAATATAAGTATAAGTAATGCATGGAATAATAGCCCTAACTTACGTTGTTTAAATTGTGTTTAAACGTGCATACGTCCATTAAAGAGTGTATACAAGAGAATCGCTTTTTTAAAAATAAAAGTTGCAGCATAACTTCTGGATTTTAAATAAAAATAGTAAGTGTGTTTGTGGTACAACCGCGGATCAGTTATTCACTGCAAACGCATCATATGATAAAGCACTATAGCACGCGCTGCTCCTGCACTGCAAACGGAGTAGGCTATGTGAGAAACTGCCGTTAGATCCACCTACAGTTCTTAGAAACTTAGATGTGTTTTTTTCATACAACAGCAGCACTCATCTTGTTTGTTTATAGCGGATGCGGATGAACATTCGTAAACCGGAAACTGATATGTCGACTTCTGACAATAGCGGATGTTCGAAACTACGCTTGGGCACGTAGCCTATTCACCTTATTTTTAACGGAAATACGGACGCAGCCAGTTGACGGTTTTTTGTGCGAGACTTCCGGTTAGGGACTTCCGGTCACTGGCTAGCTAACTCACTTTACTGTCTATGGTAACAACTAACTCATCGTTATGGCTTCGAGGAAGACCGGGATTGTTTGTGCAGTTAGAGGTTGTCATAATAACTGGTACAAAAGAAAGATTTACTTGGAGCAGGAGTGTTTTAATCATCAATCGCGTACAAGAGCTGAATGTGGATGCGAGGCGCCCTACGACCTTCACCCCCCGCCGAAGAATGAGGAATCCCTTCGCCTGTGGTTAAAAGCTTTAAATTTGAAGAAACCACCGAAGCGACCGTATGTTTGTTCTTTTCATTTCGTGGATACAAGACCTACAGAAGACCACCCGATACCAGAAAAGTGGCTGGGCTACGAAGTCCCAATAAAAACAAAAAGGAGACGTGTCCAGAGGTTAGCAGACCCAGGTAAGTTAACGGATGTTTAATTGCTACGCAAGGTAATGTGTTAACTCTTGTTAGTTCACAGTTTGTGTCCCTCTTGACAGTTAATATATGCTCTCACATAAAGCAAACTGTCTTTTAAGTTTGTTCTCTCTGTACATGTATCCCTTGTGCATCAATTAAAAAAAGTTACACGTAGAGGACAAAAATGTCCGTGTCAAAAAACTGTCATAAAAATTTGAAGCTTGGGAGCACAGACTCATTTTAAAGAAGACCCTTGGCAGATTATTGCTTAAGTAAAAAATAATAAGTAAATCCCCAAAAAAGTTATATAAGTTTAAGCTTATGAAAATTATTTATGAACATTATTTTATATAAAATATATATTTTATGAAACAAGTTGAACTCTAAAAAGGCTAGAAAATCAAAGCCATAAATCTAAATAAGTTGTCTTCTAAATTTGAGGTTGATATCTCAAAAAAATTGTTTTCTGTAAGATTTTGTTTGGGCGCAGTAACAGATTTTCCCCATTGGGTGCCAGCAAAACTCCACTGGTGCACACAGTGATTGGATTTGTTATTGTAGTTGAGTTTTTCTCTCTCAATATTACAAACACACACATGCACATACTTATTTTTATAACACACATACTAACCACACTCTGACATCCATATACCAACACACCCACACAAACATCGTTGCATAATTTATCCTATTGGCTGTATAATATATATATTCTATGAAACATGTTGAACCTGTGCCAAATTTTATGCAGTTAGTATTAACACAGGCAAAGTGATTTAAAAGAACAAAAATATCCATAAGGATGCACAAGGGTTAATGATATATGTATTTTTCATCCATGCTAGACCAGGGCATTTGTAAAAATTGGAAGCAATATATGCAATATGATTATTTGAATGAGCACTAATACAGGTGTTGCTCTATTAGCTTGGTGTTAACGTAGTTGTAAGTAGTCTAGGTATGTTTTATGTTGTTTGCTAAACTGGGCTTATGCGGTCTTATGTTTGGCAGATGACAGCCACTGTGATGAGGAGGCTGACCAGAGCGATCCACAGTCAGAGTCACCTATGTGTAAAGATGCTGACACTCAGTGGGAGGTTCAGGCACTGATGGATCACACCTACATATTAGGAGAAAAGATGAAGGATGTATGCGACAGAGAAACACAATGTGGTGGAGAAGAACCCCTTGCCCATGCCATCCTGAAGAATGACACTAGCTGTGTGTTGTACACAGGCCTTTCTCTCAGTGCCTTTTTTGATCATGTTAAATATCTGGAACAGTTCTATAAAGCAAACTTTAAGATGCACGTAATGGATCAAATATTGATGACCATGATGAAACTCAAGTTGAATCTACTCCAGGGTGATCTTGCAGAACGCTTTGCTGTGTCCCAGGGGTTAGTGAGCAGGATCCTCTCCTACTGGATAGACACAATGGAGGAGCACATGAGAATCTACATTCCTTGGCTGCCACGGGAGACAATCAGGAGCACAATGCCTCAGTGCTTCAGGGAGAAGTTCCCCAACACCACCTGCATCATTGACTGCACTGAGACAAACCTGCAGAAACCACACAACCTTGACTCCAGAGGCGAGTCATACAGCCATTATTATTCCAGCAATACTATAAAGTATTTAGTTGCTATTGCCCCGTGTGGGCTTGTTATGTTCATTTCTCCTGCTTATGGAGGCAGGTGTAGCGACAAGTTCATCACTTAGGAGTCTGGCTTCCTGGAGTATCTTCGTCCCGGCGATGAAGTGATGGCAGACAGAGGCTTTACCATCAGAGATCTGCTGTTTGAGAGAAGGGTTAACCTTGTTCTACCAGCGTTCACTCATAAAGGAGGGCAGTTGTCTGATGAGGATGTAACTGCCACAAGGAGGATTGCAAATGTGCGCATACATGTGGAAAGAGTTATCAGGAGGCTCAAAGTGTTCAAAATAATCTCACAGACTGTACCCATCAACTTGGCACACAAAATGGACAAAATCCTCAGAATCTGTGCAGCCCTTGTAAACATGCAGGGGGAAATCATCCATGAGGATGCTGATTGAGCATGGACGTTTAGATGTCAGATCCTGATTTCCACTGTAGCTTAATATTTGTAAATAATTATTTGACTGCCTGCAGTGCCTTGATTGTACTATCATTTGCACATATGATTTGTCTTTAACATTCTATTTTTCAGGGATCTCTATTCTGCACTGCTGATTAGTTATTTTACAGTAAACTGTAAACCAATGGAATTATAATGCACAAGAATGTGTTTTGGATCTCATGTTTTATACTAAATAGTTTGCGTTTGGCACCTTGATGTTTGCAATTTCAAAGGAGGCAAGAAGATACAGTATTTCACTAATGGAATTTATTAACTTGTGTCATTTGTTTACATTAAATGTAATTACAATTATTCACTTTTAAAATGGTAAAACAACACTAAATTTAAACATTTCACTTATGGCATTATTTGTAGGCCATTTAATTTATTATACATATTAATTATAATCACAACTACTATTCAAATGGTAAAACTGAGCACTAGCTATAAAAAGAAAAACACCAAGGAATTAGCCTAACAAAGGGTCAGCGGAACAATTATTAACAGTTAGGTATCATCACACATCAACACAGACACAGGAAAGCTGGTGTCTGGCATGCCCATTGAGCTGGTTAAAGACTAGAAGCTGAGCCTATTTACACATATGTACATATTTATGGCACAGTATGAGTCTGCCTGACAGAAACTCATCTACAATCCTTGGCAGCATGTGACTAAAATAGAAGGACTTGAGTTTAGGTAGAACTTGTGAACAATACTCCAAATCAAATGGCACATCAATGACAACTTTCTCAGATGGAGCCCAGACAAGCAGCTTGCATCTCTCTAGTCTTGTACAAAACATACCTAGTTGGACTTGAAGGTAGTAACCACGGGATCCATTTGGTTGCAGCTGTGGAACCCCGTCCACCATCTTCACATCTGTGAGCTTGCTGGAAAACACTTCAGCCAGAGATGCACAGTTCTTGGTCAGAACAGGACATTTAATCTCCAGCAGCTCTGTGGAGTTAACCACGCCATCTGGGCTTGCAGAAAGCCATGGTTCTGTGACACTAACTACAGTGCCTCTCTTCTCAACTAAAAACCCACAGCTCTCCATCCATGCGTAGGCCACCTCCTCATTCTCCTGGCCATACCGGGTTGCAGTGTTCCCATGGAACCTAGGAAACAGGTGCTCTCTAAGAAAATTATCTGGCTTGGTAGATGCACGCACGGGGACCTTTTTTGCAGAGCTAGCAGTTACTCTTAATTTACGTGCATCAAACCACAAGTGGGAGGCACTCTGCATTTTAGTGAACTCCTCCAAACTGGCACATTTATCTCCATCTAATTTAATGTACATATCATAAAATGACATGCATTTCTGGCACTGTATGTCTGTGCCATGTTCACTATGAGGCAGCTGGAGCTGTGTGGGAGCTGCTGGAATTTGATCTGGATCAGCAGAGATGCATTTGTGCAGAAGGCTGCCCACTGGAACACTGGCAACTTCTAAGCTCATCTTCAGAGCTTCATGTGAGCTGTAGGCAGGGGTTGGCGGTAGAGATGGAGAGATGGGCAGGATGTTCTCAGAGACATCAGAACTTTCTTTGTGGTGCCTGAAACATATATTACTCAACCTTTTGGGGACTAAATTGCGCTGTGTCCCTGAGTTCCAGTGGCGCTGCTCATCTGTGCAGGACAATCCAGTCAGACCTTTGGACACTGCACACTGCACCTTTAACAAAGTTTAAATAGAACAGTTACATATTTTTAATATATTACAGTCCTTGGTGTCACAATACTTATAATGAAAATATGAACAGTTTATGGTGACAACTATAAACTGTCCATATTTTTCAACTTACCTTGATGTTTTTGCCATTTGAGATTAAACTGATATGAATTAGAATTGGTATACTTACCTACACAGAAAGGAGGTGGTTCACCAAAATGTGGTGTGCTGACAGAATATTACCTTTACCCAAACTTAAACGACCTTACCTTAACCCAAGCAGCATCAATGAACAAGAGATTAGACTTTTACTTATCTGGAAAAGGTGCACAATCTGTTGATTAAAAAATAAAAATGTTAGTCATATACTAAATTATTTCCCAAATGCCTTAGAAGCCAATGTTTTCATCAGCTCTTCTATCTGATACCCAAACAGTGCAAATAAAATAGAAAAGTTTATTTCTATTTTATTTGTACTGTTTGGGTATCAGATGCTTCAAAGTAAATCTAGCTTAAAATTTAATGTGACAAACTTGCATCAAGAGCTCTGTGAGTACACATCAGATTGGTACAATGTGTCAAACTTCAAGCCTACACATTATGAGGTAGGCTTACAGTTCAGTTAACATTTTGATATCAAATTGTAATGTTAGTTCAATCCCAAATATTTAGCACTGCTATCTATGTAAAATATGACTAGCAATCCAATCACAACGAGGCAACAGCTAGTGTGTTATGGCACTAAACTATAGACTGTATTTAAAACAGACAATTCATTAGCCTACCTTCCATAAGATCGCCGCTGCGTGACTGCAGGACTTCCCCTGACCCGCGACACAGGAGCATCCGGCCGTCTCAATAGTGCCGGTTGAGGTAGTCAGAATCCATGCAGAGTGAACGTCAAACTTGCTTTGGCTTGGTTGGACATCAGCCTTCATGAATACCAGATCATCAATGTTGTTATTGATAAACACCTTGCCAACTTTTCCACTGTGGAGGTACTGATACGCCTCTGTACTTTTGTAATTACGCATAGTAGACCCATCCGCACCAAGTGACAACACAAAATAATTAAATATGTCCTCGTACGTTATATCAGGCCACTTCTTCATGTCATCCTCCCACTCGTGAATAATTTGAGGGTGTGGCACTGACCTGCCATTTCGATTGTTCAGCAGCGATTTTTGGAAATGTTCCCACGACATAGTTCACCACCAATTTAGTTGAACTAACGTTAGTTAGCCCAGTGAAGCGAAGAAACGGAAGTGCCGCACAAAAACCGGAAGTTGGACCCATATTTACTTCCGCGTTCGAAAATAAGGTGAATAGACCTTATGTACCAGAGAAACGTGGGCGCCGTCATCTTTAGAATATTGTCTTTGAACTTCCGGTTTCGCGGTCGCTCTGTATATTTCTATGGCATCACTGTCGAGGATTAATTAGCTGGTGAAGTGGATTTACTTATTGTAGAGTTAACAAATGTTATCATGAGTATTGTAATTTTTATCATAAGCATTGTAAAGCAGATGTCTTAACAAATGTCGACCGGGAAATTTTTTACCGGGAAATTTTTTACGAGCATTTCATTCATACCTATGCAAGATCGCTATCAAAATACAGACCGGAAGTCAAAAGACAACGAGCGCAGCGCTGTAAAGGGGCGGGGCTACATAAGGTCTATAGGAAAAAAATAACGTGGCCCCGCCCATGACACAATTTTCACAGCTAAAGCAAAATCCTGACATGAGAGCAAAAAATTGCATCGAGAGCAAAGAAAAGCGTTTTGAGATAAACCCCTTTTTTTAGAGAAAATGTTTTCACACTGATAGCAAAAACTATATATTTGAGATTTTTTTTCCAAGTATTTTGTGAGATTGTTTTTCTCAGAAATAATTTTAAAAATTAAAAATTAATATTTTTTTATGTTCTATGAGAAAATACTTTCTCTCAAAACTTTTTTTAGTCTCAAATATTATTTTTTTCTATTGGTATGAAAACTTTTTCTCTCAAATATTCTTTTTTCTCTCATGAAATGCTTTTTTGCTATCAGTGTGATAACTTTTTCTCTCAATTTTTTTTTTCTCTCAGATCATTTATTTTCTCGCATGCAATAAAGACACATTTCTAGCTCCATACGGCATCAGACTAGAGCCAATGGTGCGGAACACACAGAGAAAACTACGTCGGCCGACGCTCAAAAACGGTCCGACGTTGCCCAACGGCCGATCGTCGGCTTGACAGTGTGTCCCGGGCTTAAGATGTATATAGAGTAGTTCACAAAAAATAAAAATCCATTTGAATGTATAAGGGAAAGTGCTTTGAATGATTTCCTTTTTTTTAAAGAAATATTCCATGTGGTCACAAAAATGCATTTATAATAATTAAACAAATGTTAGAAAATGTTGCTTAAAATAGGCTAGTTACCACTGAAAAAGGGTCTTGTTTTCCACTACAAATATCTAAACATTCTTAAAGGGACAGTTCACCCAAAAATGAAAATTCTGTCGAAATAAAGTCGTTATTTTTGCTTTTGTTTTGTGCACAAAAAGTATTATCGTCTTTTAATAAACTTAAGATTGAGCCACTGTAGTCACTTGGACTATTTTAACGATGTCTTTAATAACTTTTCGGGGCAGACAAGTTTCAATCCCTGAAGAAGCCTATGGAGGAGTGATCCAGCTCTCAGATTTCATATCTTAATTCGTGTTCCGAAGATGAACGAAGGTCTTACGGGGTTGGAACACTATGAGGGTGAGTAAATACTGACAGAATTTTCATTTTTGGGTGAACTATCCCTTTAAAGGTTGTATCAGCGATTTCAGGCCCAAAAATAAATGATCACATTCATCTAATCTTTCCTAATGATCCGCTAGCTGGCCGCCCCATAAGCAGGCCGTCAAAAAAAACGCGTCTCTGTTGGCAGCCTAGGCTCTGAGATCTGCACACAAAAACAATTGGTTTCACCAACCACTCAAAACCAAAATAAATAGTGTTCCAACTTCCAACCAATCACCGACAGGGGGGTGGGTGTTGTGAGGTTTTGCGCTGTGCACGGCTGCACGCGAAGTGGAGCTGAAGAAGGAGGAGGGAGGGGCGAGCTAGCTTGGGGTGCTTCTCATTTCTTATTTGTGCATCCTCCTTTCCTTTCCTCGCTTCCTTTCCTTGCGTCTCAGCTCCACCCCCTGTAGGATACGAGGGAAGGCTGCGAGGAAAGAAAAGGAGGACGGAGGAATCGAAGGAAAGCGTATTTATACATTGGAATACTTGATCACTCGAGTGTCACTTCACAGTGTCATCAGCAGCGCTCAAAGGATCTGCCCTTATGTTGTTAAAGTTTGGTTATTTAAAAAAATCATAATAAATAATAATAAAGCAAGATGCCCCGTTGAAATATGTGAGATGTGTGGTTTATATAAACTGCAAAGGTAAAGTATAAATTAAAACAATTGTGATCGATGTGAAGGGGGAGGAGAATTGATACGTGCGTCACGTTTAGTCGATAAAACACTTCCGCATAGGATACACCTGTGTATCCTCGCTCATAACTCCTCTGGAAGCCTCCAGACTCCTCGATCCTCGACTCCTCGCGGTGCAATTAGATTAGAGAATTGAGATGTCCTTCAAGATGGCTGAGCTAGATCGGTTTCCGGGTCATAGGATGGAGGACAGAGGAGCGAGGAGACGAGGAGGGATATTGAGAAGCACCCTTGGTTTGTTTGGGATCTCCCTTCAAATACAAACAGACGTTATGTCACCCACAATCGCTGATACAACCTTTAAATCAAGATATTACTTCTATCTAAATTTTATGTTTGTTTGTTTTTAAGTAAACATAAGAATGTTTAGATATTTGCACTAGGAAAATAATGTGTGACGTCACAATCCATACTTACTTGCCCTTGGCTCTGGTTCAACCCCACGAAATCTTCCATTGGCTCTGGCGTCGACTACTTGAAATGCATTGGTTTTAATGTTGTTCAAAACGTCTTCATAAGTTTTGACCCAGGACTTGTTAAAGGACGCTTTGAACTCGGCACGCGCTGGTTTACTATATTGCTCGGTAACTGGATGACCCTCCCTTAACCAATTCTTCAACCCACCGTCCAAAACCGACACGGAATTGTGTCCAAACACCCTAAACATCCACCACACCCGTGGTGCAGAGAACATGCCAAAGTCGCTGGCATCGTAAACGACGACATGAGTGTTGTTCCCTATTCCCAGATTACCCACATAGTCTGCGAACTCGCCCACGGTGGTAGGCAGCATGTGATCAAACTCGGAGCTTTTGTCACAACACTCGTCGATGTCGAAAAACGAAGCTCCGGGAATGTGAGTTTGTTCAAACTCGGCCCAAGCGTTGCGTTTAATTTTTGGTAAATACCAAGATGCATCTAATATCCGCAAATTTGGTCCCACTCGGTTGCTTTTGACAGCGTTTGCGAGCCATCGTGCCGCTACGAGAGCTCGAGTTTGAGCAGCCATTGTCACTCGCACAGAACTACAACCTCTCGACGGCAGTCTATGCTGCAAATAGCGAGCAATGAATTACTGCTCAAATATTACCTTGGTGTGATATTTTGTTGATGGGAAAAGGTGGAATCAAAACAATGAGTTTTTTTCTTATTTAACTTAAAATGTACGATCTAATTTGTTTTTGTTTAAAGTACGACATACAACATTGCTAATATATAGCAGATAAATCACTAACAGAATCGCGAGGGGGTATAGCTCAGTGGTAGAGCATTTGACTGCAGATCAAGAGGTCCCCGGTTCAAATCCGGGTGCCCCCTGGTAAATTTATTGCTTTTTTTCCGTTTTGTCTTTCAGTATCTTCAGTGATCAATGCATTCAGTAATTAAATACATTTCAGCCAGATATCATTAGTATAATGGCTTTGCTACAATATACCTTTTGTTTTTGTTGTCTTTCTGTTGTGTGTTGTCTTATACATTGAAATGCTATTTAGTACAAACACTTAATACTAAATATATGATTGCATAGTTATAGATTTGAGTGAGTTTTTTTTTAAGTTTGAAAGTTTTTTTGGTTGTTGACTAAGGCATGAAGTGTCAAAAAGTTCACTCCATTCCAAATGTAAATATTCTTCTTTTCTAAGCAGTAAAGACATGCAACAATTGGAAAGAATTGAGTGCAAGTGATGTTTTAATGGATGCAAAGGGTTAATAGTGCAAGGTTTCTAAAATAAATTAACCGAATCATTTGAATTCCTGCACTGTGATGATATATATATGAAATTGTTTAGCTCTCTTGAGTAGAAGAGTGGTAACTGTTCTTTTTCTAACCGACCTGTTTCATTAATTTGGTTTATCTCGGTTTAGCTGTGTCATGTTTTTTGGTTATGCTTACTTGTGATGCTACTTATGCTTACTAGTACATGCCTACTATGTGACTTGTGTGAGTTGGTGAAAGAGGCTCTGTTTTCTTTCACTGAGTGTTGTTGTCGTCAGTTCGTGAAAGACTTTATTAGCTTGTCACAAGGTATGCAGTTCTTTGGGAGTCATGAGAATATAATTAGATGGTGTTGAAGGTTTTAGCAGCTCTAATCTTTTTAGATATTGATCAAAATTAACTGTTTAGTGATTCCCATGCCTTCACGGTGTCAGCAGAACTATCCATTTGATTACTATAGTGTTTATGGTGCTCTCTTGCTCATGAGTTAAAATATTTGAGCAGCTACATGGCTGGTTAAGTTATCACATATTTTGGTTTATGAGCTCAGTGTTTATTGTTAAAACAATTAAAAGACATTAAGGATGATTTATCTCCATTTAATTATTATAATTTGAAAGGATGTCATAAGAGTTTTGTAATACAATTTTTAGTCAGTTTGTAATGCATTCATATAATATTTTAGGAAAGTATTAAAACAAAAAATGAAAGCAAAAAAGATACAAAGATAGAGATAAAAAAAGAAATACAGTGTTGTGATATGTAAGTGCAGTATTTAAAATTCTGCAATACTCAAAAAGGTACATCAGCTATTACAAACATTTTAATCTTAGCTAAAACAAAGTTGGTAAACACAATAGGTATAGCAGAAACTGATTTACACCAAACAGTATACAGTGAATTAAGGCCAGCTCAGCTCAAGATTTCATAACCTTATTTTTGCTAAAATTCTTAAGAGTATATTTGGTAGTGATTCCATACATTATATGCCATCTATAACTTTGTAACTGTCAATATAAATACTGAGTATCCTGTGTAAAGTCCTTGCACAAGTTGTAGACTTTGAGGACCATATGTACCATTTATGGCATAAACTTTTTGGCTTTCAGTCTGGGTATGATTTGCATGTCCCTGACATCATTGTGCTGCAGAAGCCAGCACAGGTATCTCTCTGAGCCCATACCCCATCCACTTGTTAGAAGAGGGATGGCTTGACGCATGTTGATGTACCATTTGTATGAGTCCTCTGGTACAGCATGGTGTTGTAAGGCCTCTCGTACCATTTCAGGAGTAGAATGACGTTCCCCAAGCCCTACTGTCTCCCCTAACCCCAAGAGAAGGTCAGCTGCCTTAGCTTTGCTCCTGCCTGAACCTTCAATATATGCTTGGTAGAAGGGCACTCCAAGATGGTCCATTTCTGTCAACCAAACAGCACCTCCATACTTTTTAATTAGGACCTTTTCTCCCTTTCGCGTTAGCTTCCTGCCAAACTGTGGTTGTCCCTCCTGAACCCACTCAAGGCAATCAGAGGATGGCATAATTTTAATGGCTTGATCCAAGGGTACTCTTGGAAGAGGGTTTTCTAAGTTCTTCAGTAGTTCTTGGGCATGAGATAGTGCACCAGCTGTGTTTAAGATAATGTCGGAATGTTGCTTTACCATTGCCTGAGTCAAATGTGCAACATAGCCTTCAGCTATAGTCATGGCAGCATCCATGTCGCCCAGAAGCTCGCATTCCACATGGTAGAACTGGTTGAGATGTGTAGCGTCAGGATCTTCCCCTCTGAAACTGGGGGACACATAGTAAGCCCCAGGAAGACCATCATGAAACCTCATAAAGTACTCTAAAACAAACTGCATAGAGTCTGCCAGATATACATCTTGGCCCAACATGTTGACAAACACTGGCTCAGAATCTGACCCCAGACCCATTGGAGAGGAAATTGTGTCAGTTGTGATAGGTGTCAGTGCATAAGCATACTTGCATTTGTTGTTGAAGTACTCTACTGTGCTATGAAACAGGGTGTTTTGGATTTGAAAGAGATTGCGATACCATTTGCTCTTGATGGCTAATGCTGCATGAGTCTGGGGGTCTTCCCAGGACTGAGGTGGAGTAGTCTTTGTTATCTTGGTGTGGATCTCTGTAAGGTCCTCTTTGTTAGCTGGAGGACCATCTACTGATGTTACATATCCTGTATAAGTTGGGCAGAACTGAGAAGCCACAACTGGGGATTTGGGGGCATTAGGCTGATGAACTAATGGAATCAGTTTGGCATGGGCATAATCAAACTCAAACCCTTCAAATATGAGAGCTACACCATGGGCATTCATTCCTTCTTGGACAAGATGAGCAACCTTTTGTATTGCCACAAGTAGGGATGTATAGTCGCTCTCATTCAGACAGAAGATGTCACTGGTAAGAGGTTTTCTTGGCACTAGAACTGTAAAGCCTGGTGTATTTGGAAAAGGAGTAAGAAAGGCTACATGTTCATTGTCTTCCCAGACACGCCACTGTTGCTCTTCACCACGAATAATGCGGGGGAAAAGGCTGGTATCAGAAGGATCTCCATAGAAGTCAAAGCAAGAAGGGGCATTGGGTGTCGGGAGTCGAGAGCGAATCTTTGCCTGCACCTGGTCAAGAAGGGCATCTTCACATCTTGGACCACTTTTGGAGCTACAGTATCCAGGGTCATAAGGATTAAACTCCATTTCCTCAGCTGTTTGAGGTTTCCAGTTTGGTTCTAGGTCATGGAGAGGCAAGACTTTGATGTAAGCTGGCTTGTCAAGTTGTGGCATGGTCACAAGGGCGCAGCGATGCACACAAAGTTTCTCGCAAAGGAGATTGGCAACAGTTTGTGCCCCATGCATCATTGCTATGTAGTCAGGTAACACTAACTGAAAGATGCTACTAGGTCCATTAATAGTCTTTCGAGTGAGAACAGTGGCTCCTGGCGTCCAAGGATTAGACTGTAGGTGAGCTACCAATTCATTAGTCTCCCAAATCACATTCATAAACTCCTTCCTAGGTCTTAAAACCTCAGTTCGAGGAATGCCGTTGAGCATTGAACCAACAAACATGACCACAGCATTGGTTTCAATAACGGCTTCACCGTGATGGTCTACAGCAATAATTCCTGCACACTTTTCTTCCAGATCATTGTAGATAACTTCTCGACAAGCCTGTCTGAGACTGTAACCTTTGAGGTTGTATAAGCTGGCTACTTTGTGAGCAACTGTTTGGCGTAAGAAGGCATCACCATCACCAGAGCATGTCACGGCTAGTTTCTCATCTGCATAAATTCCTGCCCCAACTATAGCGGTGTCACCGACTCTGCCTTTCCACTTGCCAACTAAACCTCCAGTTGATGTGGCTGCTGCTAACTTGCCCCACTTATCCAGCGCAACTGCACCTACAGTTTGAGGATGGTTATTCTTGCCATCATCTGACTTCATGAGCAACTCCCTGTATCTTATATCGGTGTCAAAGTAATCTGATTTTAGTGCTGTTTCTTTTTCTCCAAGACTGTTTACAAACTCTTCGGCACCTTCACCAATCAGTAAAGAGTGCACACTCTTTTCCATAACACAGCGGGCTGCTTTTATTGGGTTTTTCACTCGTCGCAGGCAAGCCACGGATCCAGAGTTCTTCCCATGTCCATCCACAATGCTGGCTTCCATTTCATGCTCCCCATCTTGGTTATATACTGATCCCTTGCCAGCATTAAACAAGAAGCAGTCCTCCAACGCAACTACACTTCTTTGTACTGCATCCAGACTACTTCCTCCATGAAAAAGCACTTGTGCTCCAAGAGTTAGAGCTGTTTGAAGGGCAAATTCAATGGTCCCAATCACCTTCTCATTTAACATCATTTCCTCTCCTGCCCCACCATGGATCACTAAAGTAAAATCTGGCTGCATGTTTTTTTGCTCCACAGCTCTGACTGCATCGTCCACTGAAGATCTATTTACCAGTTTTTCTTTATTGTCTTGCAGGAGACATTCAATGGCTCCCATCTGCCCTGCAATGGCATACCTTAGTGCCAGAAGCATTACTAGTTTTAGATTGAACTCAAGTCTTTCTTTGAGATTTCCCAGGACATTGGCGAAAGTACCCTTTCCATTCAGGACTAGACGTACTTTGTCCTTCCTGCCTAGATATGTGACAGCCAGCTGGTCTGTAGCATAGACGTTACCTACAGCACACTCAACTCCCTCCATTAGATCTGACCCAGTCAAGTAAATCGAAGGGCATCCAAAAGGGTCAAGAAACTTCTTGAGTGGGTTATCTTGAGACATAGATCTGCGCAAGACTGCCAGATGAGGCCCCACTCCAAGGCCAAGTTTTGTAGCTTTGATTAGGATTTTGTGCTCTAAAAAGGCAAGGTGAAAGAGCTGGAAAAGCTCATTTGTGTACTGGGAAACATTGTCTGGACCAATGCAGGATGCCAGTGCTGTAACAAGCTGGTGAGATCTAATAGTTTTGGAGTATGTGGGATCACAGCGGCCATGTTTAAAGTGACGCATGTGAGTAGGTGTCACCATGATGAGGCTAGTAGCTGCATCTCCAAGTGTTTGCCTCAAGGACAGCTGCAAAGTGAAATTAATCCATGCATCATATAGACTTCTGTGACCCCTTAAGGTGGTGAACACATCTGGGTAAGATGATATTTCAAAAGTCATGACTGACTGGCTGGCTTGTAGAAGACTGGAAACAGACTGATTCGGCACATTTATTCCTTTCAGAGGCATTTTCAGAGGTTTAGGGTGAAGAGAACCAGCATTTGAGAATGGACCTAACTTATTGGTTTGGGTGTTTATTACTATGTTTTCAGATTCCGAGAACTGCCACAGACGTTCAACAAGAAGCCCAGCTACCATTCCATCCAGGGCACTATGCTCAAACAACATGCCTGCTTGGCCATCTTTAAAAACCACCAAGTTCACTACCTGTTGATAAAGATGGTAAATAGTTATGTCATTCTGCCATTTATATCAAAACATTACAGCCAGTTGAGTCTGATTTAAGCATTGCTATGGGATGTCATTTAATCCATGAATTTCAACAGTACTTTACAGTACTTAATTCTATCTTAATAAAAAAAAAAACGAATTTTAAATACCAAATTAGCATTTAGTATTAGAAGGGCACAGAATTATTGAAAAAAGTAAAGCTTTTAAAAGCTTTGTAGTTTGGGCGCCAATTCAAATGTCAACACATGGAATTTAATAAGTGATGGAATTGTTAATTTCTGAAATTTGGCAAACCCCAATTGGCGTTGGAAATGAAGCTTACTGCTGTACAGTTCTAATTATAAGGTTCTAATTATATAAACATCCTAATTTGTTTTTACACACCTTATCATAGTATCTCAAACATCTGCTATCTTTCTCCCCTAGTCGGACTCTATTAAGTATTTCTGCAAGATCAGCCGGTGCTGGGTGGTCTTCCAGGGAAACAGCCAGAATGGCACTCTCCATCATTTCAAGTGAAACTGCTGCTTCACCCCCTGTCTTTAAGATATCCATTCTCACAGAATGCCAGGCTTGGCGATGAAGAGAAGACAGACCACAAATAACGGACGGGTCTTGTTCGGGGGGCGCTTCTGGGTGACTCATTGCATGCACCAGTTGGGCGTAGATGTCATTGAGAGGTACAGCTGAAAGAGATTCCCTTGAACTTTGTTTACATACAATTTGAATCGGAAATATACCCCCTTGACAGGTCAATATGGCGTGAAGGCTGTCTGGGTATGTCTGAAACATAAGGCCAAGAAAATGTCATTAGGATGAGTGAAATCGGTCATTAAAATTACTTTTACTTAGTTAAAGTAACTTAAAATAGTAAAAACTGGAGGTTAATTGGAAATAAATACCTTTAGCTCATCATGGCTCTTGCCTGGTAGGCGACTAGCTGCAAAACCCTGTGACTGTTGTGTTCGCTCAGTTGGTACATCCCCTTCCACCAGCAATGGTTTACTGTACAGCTTAGCAGCTGCCCACAGCAGGGCCGTAGCCCGCTCTATCTGTGCAAACTCCCCATTTAGCTTAGAGGAGGGCAGGATGGAGGGAATAGCGGTGGAATTGGGCAGAGGGTCATAGCAGGAGAGCAGACGCTTTTTGAATTCCTCAGTCACCCAGTTCTCACGTCCAGAAGCGTGATCTTTCAGATGTTTTTGGACTTCCTGGAGTGCATCTCTCTGCTGAAAGAGGGCAGTTTTATAGTGTTGGTACTGGTCAGGATTTAAGGTGAGCTGAAGCACCCGGCTAGCTTCCTGGAGAGTAACATCCAGTTCTGGAATGGGATAGTCAGGTAGCGCCATCCTGCAGATTAGAGGATAAAACATAAAACTTTATAATACATGCTTAAGTTGTGTCATCTGATTTAAATTGAATAATACCATGTTTGTATGATAATACACAGAGCATTTTCTCAGGGTACATGTAACACATGACTTTTTTTTTGTCATGTGCATTTCAATAATTTCATTACTTTGCTTAATAAATTGGCTTATTTTTAGCACAAAAGACTTAGTCTGATTTAGTAATGTAACTGTACAAGCAGGTTTCAAAGGCATACAACACATTTAAGGATGAACACTAATAACGTACATGATGACTTAATGACATTGACACATTCCAAACGTACAGATACTCAAAATTAACTTCTGTCAAGATACCTTTTGGCCATGTGGCCATAATGAGTATAGCATGCTATTTGTATAGCCAATGGTCATGGGAATATGTCTCATGCTGCATGTTCCTAATTTGATTTTGGCTGATTTAATCACACTCTGTCTCTTTTTGTAACTCTTGTAATGCTGTCTGTCTTTTTTCCATTTATGGTCTCTGGTGACATGGAAGTTCACTCTAGGTGACCTTGATCATGTAATGTCATTGATTACTATTCATTCACTTTAAACCGGAACAACACCCGTGTAAGTACGATTTTGAGAATGCTGTATCTTTTGCTAGAGAATCTAGATTTACATACTCCTTATTCATGTATGATTCAATATTCTTACAAAATTAATTGCCTGTAAAACATGGCATTGTCCTGCTTAAACCACCCTAAACCATGCAGGCCATGCTGTGAAACTGACTTAAACCATCTCTTTTGGTTTGGGATTTTTTTTTTTTTTTGCAAGAACTTCAAAAATGAAGTGTATGTCATTATTTTCTGGAAAAAAATACAGAAAAGAAAGTAAAACACAATCTCACAATGCCATAATTACCCAATTGTGAGGGCAAATAAATCAGCTTCCAGATTGAGCTTATACAACCACCATTAATTTATTGATTTAAAACACAACTAACTCTGTGTACATTAGTTTTGAAATGTTCAGATGTATTGAAAAATAAAATAATAAAATAATATATATATATATATATATATATATATATATATATATATATATATATATATATATATAGTAGCCTACTACACTAACAAACTAATGCACATGGCTAGTGGTTTAAAGTTTGGTTGACATTAATTCAGTGAAAACTTGTCTACTTGATTTTAATGACATTCAGTCAAATTGTAATTTCTTATCGTTTCTGATTTTCAGTGCAAAGCTATTTAAAGTTTGTCAACAAACGTGTGTATTTTAATATCAGAGAAGAAACATTAAGCAAAAAAAAAAACCATTATATAAGCATTCAACTCACCTCAGTAAAGCAGTAAAGACTTCCAACGTATATGTCGTCTAGTCAATGCAATGAGAGCTAGAGTGCAACAGCCTTTTGTTGCTGTGAACAAACAAGAAGAGGACTGTAATCTAAACCTAGTGATTCCAATTAAGGAATTTAATTTCCTATCTCCCAATAGGCATCCAGT